>JAIEZT010000009.1:498151-738151 GCA_019594935.1 Periophthalmus modestus
ACAGAGACACGTGTGAAACACCATCGTCATTTAAGACAAAACAGAGACACGTGTGAAACACCATCGTCATTTAAGACAAAACAGAGACACGTGTGAAACACCATCGACGTTTAAGACAAAACAGAGACATGAGACATGTACAAAATGAGCCTCACGTCTGAGGCCTCAGTCTCGACATGTGTTTTCTGTTTCTTTCACACTAAGTCGGTTCAGACCAGGCGATAACAGTCACTTAAACCTTCACTGAACATGGAGTTTGTGCAAATGGGAGCAATTTGTGAAAAGCAAAAATTTGATAAAAATGTTTTCAGCTTCGTCACAGAGGCAACAGGACGTGTGGAAAAGTGTGATAACTTTTGATCCCTCACCACTTAAGATAATTTTTACCAAATCTGAGCTGGAGTAAAAGTAAAAGTAAGACATTTACAGAGAATGTGGAGTCATGCTCAGCACATTTGAATCCGTTTGGTGGACGTCTGGTTGAGACACTGTTGCCGTAATAATGTGTCACTGACCCACTCGATTTCTAAAGTCTGTGCTCAACAGTTTGACCTCAGCACTGCAGAGTTAACACTTCAGTCTGTACGGTGCCGTTTTAGGCAAGTCCTTGAAAAAGTTGTTTACCACCAGCTTATTAACTTTCTCAAAATGAACAACTCCTTTGTTTTTTCCAGTCGGATTTTAGACCCACCACAGCACTGAGACTGATCTTATCAAGGCGACAAATGACATCCACCTGAACACATGCAGGCAAAGTCTCAGTGTTGATCCTGTTAGATCTGAGTCTCCTCTGACTCTGTGGATCATGATCCTCTCACAGAGACTAGAGGACTGGGTGGGCAGCTCTGGTACAGCACTAAACTGGTTCAGTCCTATCTAAAAACAGGGAGTTCTTTGTTGAAATTGGAAAATGTGCCTCAGATAAACTGCGACTTGTGGGGTGCCCCAGGGGTCAATCCTGGGACCCCTGTTGTTCAATCTCTACATGCTGCCGTTAGGCCAGTTAATACTCAACAATAATGTGTCCTACCACAACTCTGCAGATGACACTCAGATCTATGTCTCACAACTTTCTCCAGCTAAACTCAAACAAAATCAGGCTAGAAATCTAGGGGTAATAATGGACGCAGACTTGAACTTTAACAGCCACATCAAATCAATAACATCTGCAGCTTTTACCATCTAAAAAACATGTAAAAAAATCAAAGATTTACTGTCAAAGCCAGACTTAGAGAGACGTATTCATGCATTTGACTCCTGTAGGTTAGACTAATGTAACGTCCTGCTCACTGGCCTCTCCAAACGAGCCTTAAGACAGAACAGAACATCCAGATAGAACACTGCTGCTCGAATAGAACCAGGAAGTAAAAGCACATACGTCCTGTGCTCAGGTCTCTGCACCGGCTCCTGTGGCTCAGAGAATAGACTTTAAAGCAGCTTCCTGCTGGTGCCCAGAGCCAGGACTAAACCAGGACTTAACTGGGACTAAACCAGGACTAAACCAGGACTAAACCGGGACTAAACCAGGACTAAACCAGGACTAAACCAGGACAAAACCAGGACTTAACCGGGACTAAACCAGGACTCAACCAGGACTAAACCAGGACTAAACCAGGACTAAACATGGGGAATCAGTGTATCAGTTTTCTGCAGCTAAAACCTGGAACATTCTTGCTGAAGATGAGCCTCTGCTTTGACAATGTTTAAATTCAGGCTCAAAATGCTTCTGCTTAGCTGTTCTTTTTGTTTTTTGAAAAATTGGAAATAGCCAAGAATTAGAGAGATGAGATTTTGCATTTGAGTTTTAGTCTTTGTTCCCTGGTTGAAAAATGGGTGAGAGAATAATAAGAAAGAAAGAAGAATATTCTGGTGCAAAAAAACAATGTTCTCTTTTATTTTATGTAATAATGTACATTTTGGGAAGGCCCTCGTGGATTCATGCAAACACGTCCGTGAGTTTGGCTTTACGATACTTAACTGCTCTTCGCCAACTTCAGGGCTAATAAACCAGGTCTAAACCGGGACTAGATCTAAATCAGATGTAGACCAGGACTAAACCCACCCCACAGAGGACGGGGATACAGCTGCGACGGCAAAACCCATTCAAATCTGTTATAATGCACCACAATGGAGCCGTCTCTGCACAGACCGCTGCACAATGGCACAGAATGGCACAGAATGGCACAGAATGGCACAGAATACTGCACAATGCGCTCATACACAAACCAATCAGAGCTCGGAAAGTGTTTTTATGAAGAACACATTTCGGGCTTTAAAGACGAGCTGAAAATCGTTTAAAGGATGGATTAAAGGAGCTAAAAACTGATGGAAAATACAAGAGCGATTTAACTCAAAGCGACGAAGAATAATTCCCCCCAAAATGAGGTGCCGTCATTTCATTTTTAAATCCGGTGAAATGTAATTACAGATGGAGAGATCGGGTCAAAAGAGTGATATTCAGGAGGAAGGATGGAGAGAATAGGTGATGGAGGTGTATTTATAAATAGTACAGCAGCCATTGTGTTTTTTGTGTTATAAAAATGCAGAATTAGTGAAATGTGCCTATAAAAAGATTTAAATGACACAAGGACACACTGTTCCAGAAATGACAAAAGGGAGGTTTTCTGACCCAGTTTAGACCTGGTTTAGTCCTGGTTTAGTCCTTGTATAGTCCAGGTTTAGAGTTTATTTAGTTCTGGTTTAGTCCTGGTCTAATCTTGGTCTACTCTTGGTTTAGTCCTGGTTTAGTCCTGGTTTAGACCTGGTTTAGACCTGGTTCAATCCTTGTAGTTTGGAGTTGGTTTAGTTTTGGTTTAGTCCTAGTCAAGTCTTGGCTTAGACTTGGTTTAGTCCTGGTTTAGTCCTGGTTTAGTCCTGGTTTAGACTGGTTTAGTTCTGGTTTAGTCCTGGTTTAGTCCTGGTTTAGTTCTGGTTTAGACCTGGTTTAGACCTGGTTTAGTCCTGGTTTTTTTTGGTTTAGTCCTGGTTTCTAGGTCTTTTAGACCTGGTTTAGTTCTGGTTTAGTCCTGGTTTAGTTCTTCTTTAGCACCGCTTAGTCTGGGTTTAGTTCTGGTTTAGTCCTGGTTTTGTCCTGGTTTAAACTTGGTTTATTTCTGGTTTAGTCCTGGTTTAGACTTGATTTAGACCTGGTTTAGTCCTGGTTTAGACCTGGTTTAGTCCTGGTTTAGTCCTGTTTAGACCTGGTTTAGTTCTGGTTTAGTCCTGGTTCAGTCCTGGTTTAGTTCTGGTTTAGTCCTGGTTTAGTCTGGGTTTAGTTCTGGTTTAGTCCTGGTTTTGTCCTGGTTTAAACTTGGTTTATTTCTGGTTTAGTCCTGGTTTAGACTTGATTTAGACTTGGTTTAGTCCTGGTTTAGTTCTGGTTTAGTCCTGTTTTAGTCCTGGTTTAGTCCTGGTATAGTTCTCTTTTTTCTTTTTTTTTCTTTCTAGGTTTTTCCCATTTCTCTCTACCTGTCTCATCCTCTCTGCTCTTTTCTTTAGCACCGCTCCGTCTTCTCCCTCTCTCTGTCTCTCGCTCTCTCTTTACCCCTCTCTCCCTCTCAATCACTCCTTTTCGACTTTTTTTCTTCCTCTCTATTCTCATCCCCCCTCCTCTCGTTCTTCTATCTCTTGTCCCCTCTTTACCCCTCTTTTCTTCTCTCATCTCTTTCTCCCTCCTTCGCATTCCTCCCTTCTCTCCTCTCTCTGTCTCCCTCTCCTCTGTTCCTCTCTTTTCTTCTCTGTTCTCTCTCTCTCAGACTCAGTAAAAGTGTAATTATGAGCATCTTATTATTCAGTCCAGACTTTATTTCCCTTCGGAGCCACTCGGAGCATCTGCATTCACCACGTGCACACTCCTCATCCATGTGCACACTCCTCCACATGCACACTCTTCATCCATGTGCACACTCCTCCTCCACATGCACACTCCTCATCCATGTGCACACTCCTCCTCCACATGCACACTCTTCATCCATGTGCACACTCCTCCTCCACATGCACGCTCCTCATCCATGTGCACACTCCTCCTCCACATGCACACTCTCTTCATCCATGTGCACACTCCTCCTCCACATGCACACTCCTCATCCATGTGCACACTCCTCCACATGCACACTCTTCATCCATGTGCACACTCCTCCTCCACATGCACACTCTTCATCCATGTGCACACTCCTCCTCCACATGCACACTCTTCATCCATGTGCACACTCCTCCTCCACTCACTCCTCCTCCATGCACACTCCTCATCCATGTGCACACTCCTCTCCTGCACATGCACACTCCTCATCAATGTGCACACTCCTCCTCCACATGCACACTCCTCATCAATGTGCACACTCTTCTCCACATGCACACTCCTCATCCATGTGCACACTCCTCCTCCACATGCACACTCCTCCTCCACATGCACACTCCTCCTCCACATGCACACTCTTCATCCATGTGCACACTCCTCCTCCACATGCACACTCCTCATCCATGTGCACACTCCTCCTCCACATGCACACTCCTCATCCATGTGCACACTCCTCCTCCACATGCACACTCCTCATCAATGTGCACACTCCTCCTCCACATGCACACTCTTCATCCATGTGCACACTCCTCCTCCACATGCACACTCTTCATCCATGTGCACACTCTTCATCCACGTGCACACTCTTCATCCATGTGCACACTCCTCCTCCACATGCACACTCTTCATCCATGTGTACACTCCTCCTCCACATGCACACTCATCATCCACGTGCACATTCTTTTATGTGCACAGTCCTCCTCCATGTGCACACTACTCATCTTTGTGCGAACTCCTACTTCGTGCACAGAAGGACAGTGTGATCTGCAGCCCCAAGATTTATATCCTGTCAAAAGTAGAACCAAGACTGAGCCTTCAGTTCTGGTTCAGTCCTGGTTTAGAGCTGGTTTAGTCTTGGTTCAGTCCTGGTTTAGAGCTGGTTTAGTCCTGTTTTAGTCCTCTTTTTTCTTGTATAGTTTCTCTTGTATACTTGGTGCAGTGCAGGTCTGGTTCTGTCTCTGCTCAGTATGAGGCTGATTAAAAATGAATGCACTGTCTCGCAGTACCTCCAGAAGACACAGGGGGCGTTATACTCCTGCAGTGCCTCCAGAAGACACAGGGGGCACTATTCTCCTGCAGTACCTCTAGGAGTCACAGGGGGGGTGCTACAGTCCTGCAGTACCTCCAGGAGTCACAGGGGGGTGCTATAGTCCTGCAGTACCTCCAAGAGTCACAGGGGGTCCTATAATCCTGCAGTACCTCCAGGAGTCACAGGGGGTGCTATACTCCTGCAGTACCTCCAGAAGACACAAGGGGTGCTATACTCCTGCAGTACCTCCAGGAGACACAGGGGGTGCTATACTCCTGCAGTACCTCCAGGAGAGACAGGGAGTGCTATAGTCCTGCAGTACCTCCAGGAGAGACAGGGAGTGCTATAGTCCTGCAGTACCTCCAGGAGACACAGGGGGGTGCTATACTCTTGCAGTACCTCCAGAACCTCCAGGACCAATCACAGAGCAGCACAAAACCAACATGGCGACACCGACAGACGTACTTCAGCCTATTTTAGCGGAAATATAGACTTCTTTGTTTAGTTTGTGACATTTGTGGAGGGAAAGACGTCTGTGCTTTTCTCTCAGCTGAATTTAGCTACAGAGAAGTATTATATAAAGTATTATATAAAACTATGGAGTATTTTACTTCTGTGGGGTATTCAACATATTTAGCTGAACATGTTACCTTTTACTGTTTTGAAGATGCTATATTCGCTAAAAAAAAACAACATATTAACATTAACATATTAACATTTTTGACTGTCTGAGCCTCCTCTCCCTTTGCTCTCAGTGCTAAGACACCCCCCCTTCAGAGCACTATCGCATCACAATTTGCATGCTAATGAAACTACTGCATATCGCATCAGGTTTGTGAAGTTGTAGAGAAGCATGGGTGGGTTTGCTTGTGGGTGGAGCTTTGTACAGGAGGGTTCAGATAGGGTCCGGGAGAGATCGCTAAATTACTCAAACATGCAAGGTTTTGATGAGGGAATAACGTTATAACCAAAAAGTAAATTCTGCATAATACACATAAGGTTTGAGTAATCCATGAAGCTAGTAATACTACTGCTACTATGACTATTACTACTATTACAACCAAACCTTTTGCAATCACTTGTAAAACTACTCGCCAAACACTATCTATAAAAAGTACTAAACCTCCTACCCCTCTCCTGTAGTATCTCTGGTCTGTACATTTGGTTCCTGTTGTCTGGCCCCTCGGAGTGCCAGGTCTGTTGTAAATCTCACGTTTGAGCCAGAGCGTCCATTAGAAACGGGGTTTTTATGTTTCTGATGAAGAGCGGGTGTCTGCGAGGCGTTTATGGACCTCACGGGAACATTAGCGTCCATTAAAACCCCTCCTCCTCTTCCTCCTACTCGTCCTCTACCTCACACGCAGAGCACTTCAGGGTCTGTGGGAATCCAGACCACAAGACCCTATAGTCCAAGAATGTCCGCAGCGGGATCCACACTTATATGCAAATGACATCACAGTATTCTGAGTTTTTGGGATGAGAACTTTGTGTTTGAGTAATGGGACTTTCTTCTGTAAAAGCTCAAAACGCCTCACAAATATGAACGAGCTGCGACAGTTTGAAGAGCAAAAATAAAAGTTTACAACCCTGCTATATATTTAAAGTTCAAATATTATCTAAAAGACAGGAAATACTTTGCTGAAACTGGAAAATGTACCTCAGATAAAATGGCCCTGGCCTGTGGGGTACCCCAAGGGTCAATCCTGGGACCCCTGTTGTTCATTCTGCTAAATATTTAAATGGTAAATGATCACTACTTTTTTATATAGAGCTTTTCCACCTTAAAGGAGCTCAAAACAAGGAACCACTCACTCATTCACACACATTCATACACCAGTGAACGCAGACACTGGGGGCGAGATGTGTTAAGTGTGAGTGTTAAGTAAATCGCACCGCCAACCTGTGAGTTAGTGGATCTGACTGCTCTACTAATTATGTTTTTGGATCAGACACGGTTGAACTGAACCTTTCGCTCTTTAAAGATCCTTTATTGCGCAAAATTGACTAACATGAGCTGATTTTAGTTATGTTCTAATGCTGTTTCCTCCTCAAAAACACACCTGGAGTCGTCTTTTGTTTCATTCACACATGTTTGAGTAACTCTTTATTATTAGTCTGTACATCTCCAAAGCTCAAAATGCTCTGTTCCACCTTGTGATGTCATGAAGTGGTAGTTTTCAAGTTAACAGCTACTTTTTACCCTTAGTGCAGAAGAAATTGGCAGTTCCAGCGCTGAAATCATCCAAATGATTCTAGTGAAGGTGTGTGGAGTTTAAAAACACAGTGGAGCACTTCCTGTATTACCACATCATGACGTCACAAGGTGGAACAGAGTGTTTTCAGTTTGAGAGAAGAACTCAGCCTAAACATGCAGGGTTTGTGTTTTAAACATGTGTGAATGAAACAAAACACAACTCCAGGTCTGTTTGTGATGAGGAAACATAATATAGATCAGAAAATATTGCAATATGGGCCCTTTAAAGAACATGTTGAGTATAAATGGAGCTCTGGAGCATAATGTTAAACCAACAGAGATTTTAAGATGGAGTCGTTTAATGTAGAAAAGATTTCCACAGTGAAATAGACCCAATTAAGACCTAGTTTAGTCCTGGTGTTATTTTAGTCCTTATTTAGTCCTGGTTTACAGTTGTCCCTCACTTTATCGCGGTTCAGCTTTTGTGGTCTCGCTGTTTACTGGATTTTTTTTGGTGCAGTTTTACATGCTTTTTTATATCGTATGAACGTGCATTGTGTTCTGCGTCCTGATTGGCTAAGGGACTGTAGACCATTGTGTTCTGGGTCCTGATTGGCTGAGGGACTGTAGACCATTGTGTTCTGCGTTCTGATTGGCTGAGGGACTGTAGACCATTGTGTTCTGCGTCCTGATTGGCTAAGGGACTGTAGACCATTGTGTTCTGCGTCCTGATTGGCTGAGGGACTGTAGCTCATTGTGTTCTGCGTCCTGATTGGCTGAGGGACTGTAGACCATTGTGTTCTGCGTCCTGATTGGCTGAGGGACTGTGGACATTGTGTTTCTGCGTCCTGATTGGCTGAGGGACTGGAGAACGTTCTGTCTGCCGACTGATTGGCTGAGGGACTGTAGACCATTGTGTTCTGCGTCTGATTGGCTGCCTGGGACTGTAGACCATTGCGTATAAAGTGTGTGGTGAGGGGTTTTACAGCCAAGAAACATAGAGAATAATTAAAAATAAACCTGACTACTTCATGAATTTCACCTTTTGTGGGTTATTTTTAGACTCTAACCCCCACAATAAACCAGGGACCACTGTAGTCCTAGTTCTGTACTAGTTTAATCTCACTACGGGTTTAGACCTGGTTTAGTTTTAGTCTTAGTTTACTCCTGATTTATTAAATATTCGCTGTAAATTTCCGGTACAGTATTGGGTCTGACTGCACTAAAAACCTAACCGTGCTCTTGTGCTCATTCCCTTACTGTCCCTCTCTCTTCTTTCTCTTCTTTCCTTCCTCTCTCTCTCTCCTGCAGCATCACTAATTGGCCCTCTCCTTCTTTTTCTCTCCCTTAACCTTATCCCCCTGCCCCCACCGCTCTCTCTCTCTCCTCTCTTCTTCTTCCCCCTCTCTTTCTCTCCTCCAATATTTCACTAATTGGCATTTCCTCTCTCTCCGACCCCCTCTCTGTTCTATCGCTCCCTATCCTCCCCATTTTCCATTTTCACTAATTGGCTCACTCCCTCTTTATCTCTCTTCTCCGGTTCTCCCTCCCTTACTCTCTCTCTCTGTTCTTTCTCGCTCTCTCTCTCACTCCCTCTCTCCTCCCTCTCTCCTCCCCTCTGGACCCTTTCTTTCTCTCTTCCGCAGTAATTGTCTCTCTTTCTTTCTCATCTCTGACCCCCTTTGAGCGACGCCTAACTCCAACTGACACAAAACCAATTATAAACCAGGACTCGACTAGGACTGAATCAGGACTAAACCAGAACTAAACCAAGACTAAACCAGGACTGAACCGGGACTGAACCAGGACTAAACCAGAACCAAACCAAGACTAAACCAGGACTGAACGAGGACTAAACCAGAACCAAACCAAGACTAAACCAGGACTTAACCAGGACTAAACCAGAACTAAACCAAGACTAAACCGGGACTGAACCAGGACTAAACTAGGACTGAATCAGGACTAAACCCGAGCCAAACCAAGACTAAACCAGGACTAAACGGGACTGAACCAGGACAGACCGGGACTAAACCAGGCCTAAACCAGGACTAAACCCGAGCCAAACTAGGACTAAACCAGAACTAAACCGGGACTGAACCAGGACTGAACCGGGACTGAACAGGGACTGAACCTGGACTAAACCAGGACTAAACCGGGACTGAACCGGGACTGAACCGGGACTAAACCAGGACTAAACCAGGACTAAACCCAAGCCAAATCAGGACTAAACCGGGACTAAACCGGGACTGAACCGGGACTAAACCAGGACTAAACCAGTATTAAACCCGAGCCAAACCAGGACTAAACTAGGCCTAAACCGGGACTGAACCGGGACTAAACCAGGACTAAACCCGAACCAAACCAGGACTAAACCAGGACTAAACCGGGACTGAACCGGGACTGAACCGGGACTAAATCAGGACTAAATCGGGACTAAACCAGTACTAAACCCGAGCCAAACCAGGACTAAACTAGAACTAAACCGGGACTAAACCAGGACTAAACCAGGACTGAACCCGAGCCAAACCAGGACTAAACTAGGACTAAACCGGGACTAAACCAGGACTAAACCAGGACTAAACCTGAGCCAAAACAGAACTAAACCAGGACTAAAACCGGAACTGAACGAGGGACTAAACCAGAACCAAACCAAGACTAAAACCAGGACTGAACCAGGACTAAAACCAGAACTAAAAACCAAGACTAAACCGGGACTGAAACCAGGACTAAACTAGGACTGAATCAGGACTAAACCCGAGCCAAACCAAGACTAAACCAGGACTAAACGGGACTGAACCAGGACAGACCGGGACTAAACCAGGCCTAAACCAGGACTAAACCCGAGCCAAACTAGGACTAAACCAGAACTAAACCGGGACTGAACAGGACTGAACCGGGACTGAACAGGGGACTGAACCTGGACTAAACCAGGACTAAACCGGGACTGAACCGGGACTGAACCGGGACTAAACCAGGACTAAACCAGGACTAAACCCAGCCAAATCAGGACTAAACCGGGACTAAACCGGGACTGACCCGGGACTAAACCAGGACTAAACCAGTATTAAACCCGAGCCAAACCAGGACTAAACTAGGCCTAAACCGGGACTGAAACCGGGGGGGGGACTAAACCAGGACTAAACCCGAACCAAACCAGGACTAAACCAGGACTAAACCGGGGACTGAACCGGGACTGAACCGGGACTAAATCAGGACTAAATCGGGACTAAACCAGTACTAAACCCGAGCCAAACCAGGACTAAACTAGAACTAAAACCGGGACTAAACCAGGACTAAACCAGGACTGAACCCGAGCCAAACCAGGACTAAACTAGGACTAAACCGGGACTAAACCAGGACTAAACCAGGACTAAACCTGAGCCAAAACAGAACTAAACCAGGACTAAACCGGGACTAAACCAGGACTAAACCAGGACTAAATCAGGACTGATATATCGTATAAACTGACCACACGCCCTGTCACATGTTACACTGTGTTATGTTGTGTATAGAGGTGCATTGTGGGTAGTGCAGTCCTTACCACACGTCCTCTGTGTCGCTCTGATGTGTTACAGTGTTTAGTGCATGTACAGGTGCATTGTGGGTAGTGCGGTCCTTACCACACGTCCTCCGCGTCCACGTCGCACTCGGCTCCAAACTGACAGATGTCACAGGTGGATGTTTCCTTCTGCACCGTCTCAGTGGAGCCTTCACCTCCTGTAAGTACACAACACACCAACAATAAATACACAAGTACACAATACATAAAAAACATCAAGAGATACACAATAAATCAATCAAACTTTTACTACAACTACATTTTATATACACACAGAAGACATCACGTATATGAAGGAAGATATATGGGATTATGAGGTTCAGTACATATATCTTACTTCATATATTTGATGTCTTCTGCAGTATATAAAATGTATTAAGTAGTAAAAGTAAAGCAGAGCAGTACAGGAGCGGTGCACGAGAGAGAGGCCACCACAGAACATCAGAACATGGGTTTCCAACAAGCGGCTCACGGGCCAAATCCGTCCAAAAGACACATTATAATCGTGTTTTTAGAAGATAATGATGAATTTGAAACAGTATTAATACAGTTGGACTATTGCAGCTGGATGAAATGATGATGAAAACATTTTAATACAGCGTTTTTCCACCTTCAAGTCACTTTACATCAATGAACTACTCACACATTCACACATATATTCATACACCAGAGTACACACACACACACACACACTGGGGACGAGGTGTCTTGCCCAAGGACACAACGACAGCATCAGTCTGTGGGAGCTGGAACCACAGCGCCAACCTGTGAGTCAGTGGATCTGACGCTCAATGAGAGAGCAGAACACAATGGTCTACAGTCCCTCAGCCAATCAGGACGCAGAACACAATGGCCTACAGTCCCTTAGCCAATCAGGACGCAGAACACAATGGTCTACAGTCCCTCAGCCAATCAGGACGCAGAACACAATGGTCTACAGTCCCTTAGCCAATCAGGACGCAGAACACAATGGTCTACAGTCCCTCAGCCAATCAGGACGCAGAACACAATGGTCTACAGTACCTCAGCCAATCAGGACGCAGAACACAATGGTCTACAGTCCCTCAGCCAATCAGGACGCAGAACACAATGGTCTACAGTCCCTCAGCCAATCAGGACGCAGAACACAATGGTCTACAGTCCCTCAGCCAATCAGGACGCAGAACACAATGGCCTACAGTCCCTTAGCCAATCAGGACGCAGAACACAATGGTCTACAGTCCCTCAGCCAATCAGGACGCAGAACACAATGGTCTACAGTCCCTTAGCCAATCAGGACGCAGAACACAATGGTCTACAGTCCCTCAGCCAATCAGGACGCAGAACACAATGGTCTACAGTACCTCAGCCAATCAGGACGCAGAACACAATGGTCTACAGTCCCTCAGCCAATCAGGACGCAGAACACAATGGTCTACAGTCCCTCAGCCAATCAGGACGCAGAACACAATGGTCTACAGTCCCTCAGCCAATCAGGACACAGAACACAATGGTCCCAACCTTCAGATCAGTGGACAAACGCTCTACCAGCTGAGCCACCGTCGCCTCTAAACGTGATGATTTTTCGTGGGCCGTGCTCTCGATAAAACGCTGAGGTTGATGTGGACGAGCTGAGGACGGGACAGGGAGACGGAGCTCGGAGCTAAATCTGGCACAGAGCGTCTTTTCTCTGAGATCAGTGTCATCTGTGCACTGTCCTGTTCTGTTTTAAGAATAAATTCATGAAGTAAATCGATAAAACTGCGTTCGACACAGACCCTGTCCTGTTGTATTTTAGTCGTGGCCTGTGGGGCAGACTGGCAGCCACACTTCAGTCTGCCCCAGGGCCGCTGTGGCTACAGGAGTATCTCACCTCCACCAAGTGCGGAGGAATGAGGACACACTGTTCTCCCTCTGTTTCTCCTCTCTCCCTTTTCCTCTCTTTCTCCCTCATCCCTCATCTCCCGTGTTGCTCCTCTCTCTCTTTTTTAGTCCTATCTTATCTCTCTCTCCCTCTCTTCCCCCCGTCGCTCGCCTCCCTCTCCTTCTCTCCTCCATTTCTCCCTCTCTCCTCTGTTTCTTCTACTGCCTCTCTGCTTCTCTTCCCCATCTCCTTCTTTCCTCTTTTTCTCTCTTCCCCCCTCTGTCCCTCTCCTCTCTCCCTCTCTTCCCCCTTCCATCCCTCCCACCCCTGTCTCCTCCATTTCTCCTTCTCTCCTCTCCTTCTTCTCCTGCCTCTCTGCTTCTCTTCCCCATCTCCTTCTTTCTTCTCCCCCTCTCTTTCTCCCCCACTCTTCCCCTCTCTCCGTCCCTCTCCGTCCCTCTGCCCCTCACTCCCTCTCTCCTCCATTTCTCCCTCTCTCCTCTCCTTCTTCTCCTGCCTCTCTGCTTGTCTTCCTCATCTCCTTCTTTCTTCTTTCCCTCTCTCTCTCCCTCTCTTCCCTCCTCTGTCCCTCTCTTCCCTCTCCCTCTCTCCTCCATTTCTCCTTCTCTCCTCTGTTTTTCTTCTCCTGCCTCTCTGCTTCCCTTCCCCATCTCCTTCTTTCCTCTTTCCCTCTCTCTCCCTCTTCCTCCCTTCCCTCTCTTCCCCTCCGTCCCCTCTCTCCCTCTCTCTCGTGGTTTAGTGCCCTCCTCTTGGCTCACACTCGTCTGATCTATTTTTACTCTGGCTCCAGGAGCAGACAAAGAGCAGCCGACTCCTCCGAGCGCCGACACAAACGCCTTTAAACGGAGAGATAAGCATAAAAAAATAAAAAATAAAATCACACAGAAGTGTCTCTGCGTTTGACCCGTCTGAGTTAAACTGGACCAGATCTGAGCCACTCCCCTCTCTCCCTCTCTCCTTTTTTCTCTCCCTCTCTCTCTCTTATCCCTCTTTCTGGATATGTCTGATCACTCTCTCTCCTTCACCTTCACCCTCACTCTCTTTCTTCCATCTCTCTTCTCTCTCTCTTTCTCTCTCTATGTATGTTACAAATTAACACTATTCTGTCTCTCTCTTCTCTCCTTCTCTTTCTTTCTTCCCTCACTCTTTCTCCTCCTTCTCTCCTTCTTACCCCCTCTCTCTGCATGTGTCTGCACTCTCTCTCCCTCATCTGTCCCTCGCTCTCTTTCTTCCATCTCTTTTCTCTCTCTGTCTTTGTATGTTAAATATGTTACTTCGCCTCTCGCCTCTCCTTCTTTCTCTCCTCTCCACCTGTCCTTCCTGTTCCTTTTTTCTTCCATCTCTCTCTCTGCCTGTCACAGATAATACGCTTTTCCTCTCTCTCTCTCTATCCTCTTCTTCTTTAGTGTCTCTCTTTCCCCCGCTCTCTCTCTCTATCCTCTTCTTGTTCGGTATCTCTCTTTCCCCCACTCTCTCTCTCTCTCTCTATCCTCTTCTTCTTTGGTGTCTCTCTTTCCCCCGCTCTCTCTCTATCTCTCTATCCTCTTCTTCTTTAGATTCTTTCTCTCCCTTGCACTCTTTCTTCCATCTCCCTTCTCTCTCTCTCTATTTTACAGATAACACTTTTTCTGTCTCTTCTCTCTCTCTCTCTTGCTATCCTCTTCTACTTTCTGGTCTCTCTCTCCTTCTAAAGCCCCTCTCTCTCTCTGCCTCTTAGAGATAACACGTTTTCCCTCTCTCTCTCTCCCTCTCTTGCTACTCTCTCCTTCTTTCTTGTCTCCCTCTTCCTCTCTCCTTCCACAGCAGTCGTCTCTCTCTCATCTCCTCTTCCTCTCTCTCTTCTTCTTTCTTTTCTCTTCCTCTCCCCTTCTACACCCCCCCTCTCTCTCTCTGCATGTTGCAGATAACACTCCTCCTTTCCCTCCTGCTTCTCCTCCACTCTCTCATCTCTTTCTCATCTCTCCTCTTCCTCTTCTTTTTTTTTCTCTTCCTCTCTCCTTCTTCACTCTCCCTCTCTCTCTGCATGTTACAGATAACGTTCCTCCTTTCCCTCCTCCTCTTTCCTTTCTCTCACCTGTCTCTCATCTCCTCTTCCTCTCTCCTTCTTCTTTCTCGTCTCTCTCTCTCTCTCTCTCTCTCTCTCTCTCTCTCTCTCTCGCTGTTTTCAGACGGGTGTGATTGACAGGTGGATCAGCCAATCAGGGACAAGCATTGGTCCGTATCACAAAAAACAGGAAATAAATCTGACAAATAACACGGATTTCTGCTGAATCAATGAGCGAAGCATCGAACTGAATCTGAGGTAAATCAAACCGACCAATCAGCTCCTTCGTTTCACACGTGTCACTGAGATGAACAGATCTGATTGGACGATCACGAGTTTGAGACGTTAGACTGAAATCAATCTGTATAAAAAATGCAGAGAGATATGAGTCTGGATTTGACCAGTTTGGGTTTTGGAGGACTCGTCGTTTCAGAAAAGTGTCAAACTGTGGGTGAGGAGGGCAGACGGGCGCCGCAGAGGTCAGGAGGTTTAAAGTGGGGATGAAAGACTAGACTCGTTTCACTAAATCACCGATAACCACAGGCCTCAAGACTCTAAATTCACAGAGCGATTCAGAGCCTGTTGTTATCACCGCTGAAATATCCTGAGTAAATATAAAATGTTCAGTTACGGCAGTTTAAAGTTGTGTTCAAATCTAAGGAATGTATTTAAAATGATTCATTAAACTTTCTTCTGAACAAACTCCCCCAATCCACTTGGCCCTAACCCTCTCTCTGCATCTGTCTATACTCTCTCTCTCTGCATGTGTCTGCACTCTCTCTGTCCTCTTCTTCTTTCGTCTCTCTCTCTCCCTCTCTCTGCATGTGTCTGCACTCTCTCTGTCTTCTTCTTCTTTCATCTCTCTCTCCCTCTCTCTGCATGTGTCTGCACTCTCTCTGTCTTCTTCTTCTTTCATCTCTCTCTCCCTCTCTCTGCATGTGTCTGCACTCTCTCTGTCTTCTTCTTCTTTCATCTCTCTCTCCCTCTCTCTGCATGTGTCTGCACTCCCTCTGTCCTCTTCTTCTTTCGTCTCTCTCTCCCTCTCTCTGCATGTGTCTTCACTCTCTCTCTGTCCTCTTCTTCTTTCATCTCTCTCTCCCTCTCTCTGCATGTGTCTGCGCTCTCTCTCTGTCCTCTTCTTCTTTCGTCTCTCTCTCCCTCTCTCTGCATGTGTCTGTACTCTCTCTCTCTGTCCTCTTATTCTTTCATCTCTCTCCCTCTCTCTGCATGTGTCTTCACTCTCTCTCTGTCCTCTTCTTCTTTCGTCTCTCTCTCCCTCTCTCTGCATATGTCTGCGCTCTCTCTCTCTGTCCTCTTCTTCTTTCGTCTCTCTCTCCCTCTCTCTGCATGTGTCTGCACTCTCTCTCGCTGTCCTCTTCTTTCATCTCTCTCCCTCTCTCCGCATGTGTCTGCACTCTCTCTCTCTGTCCTCTTCTTCTTTCGTGTCTCTCTCTCTCTTCCTCTCTCTGCATGTTACATATAACATGTTTCCTCCCTCTCTCTCTCTCTCTCTCTCTCTCTGCCCTCTACTTCTTTCGTGTCTCTCTCTCCCTCTCTCCTTTTACAGTCCCTCTCTCTGCATGTTACAGATTAACACATTGCCCTCTCTCTCTCTCGCCTCTTCTTCTTTCATGGTTCTCTCTCCTTTTACAGTCTCTCTCTCTGCATGTGTCTGCACTCTCTCTCTCTCTATCTTCTTTTTCTTTTCTCTCTCTCTCTCTCTCTCTCTCTCTCTATCCTCTTCTTCTTTTGTCTTGATCTCTCTCTGCATGTGTCTGCACTCTCTCTCTCTCTCTGCATGTGTCTGCACTTTCTCTCTCTGCATGTCTCTGCACTCTCTCTCCCTGCATGTGTCTGCACTCTCTCTCTCTCTCTCTCTCTCTGCATGTGTCTGCACTTTCTCTCTCTCTGCATGTGTCTGCACTCTCTCTCTCTGCATGTGTCTCTCTATCCTCTTATTCTTTCATGCCCCTTTCTCTCTCTCTCTCTCTCTTCTTCTTTTTCTTTCGTGTCTGCTACAAATCATCTTTTCTTTTGTAAGATTAATTAAGTTGAACATGGTTTCTGACAAATAAAGAAGAAATAAAAAAAGAGAAGAAATAACTCCGCTCTCTACACTGACGTCACGTGACTCTGGGTCTGGGTGAAAAAAGCTCTAAACTCTGATAAAACCTGATTTGTGTCATAAAAAATGATCAGACTCGACTGGGACACACGTGTTAAAGGACTGACCAAAGTATTTTCTGTCAAACTGGATCATCTCACACAAATGAAGTGGATTCATCAGATTTTTCTCTGAGATGTGCAAATTATCGCTCTGTCAACAGCTCGAGTTCAGGTAAGCTAACAAGTGCTAATGCTAACAAGTTTACACAGCGACGGTTTATTTAAAAGTGTTAAAACATAATCAAGAGTCAACAGTGCGATAAATAATCCAATAAATCATCACTTCTTTCTGCGTCATTCAGTCGTGTTGTCTCCAGTTGAACAGTTTTTCCAAGTCTCGCAATGCATCATGGTCTATCCTGACTGATGTAGTGACCAGCGCTGGACACTACTTATCAAGGTGCATTGTGGGATTTTGAGTTCACTATTTTCTCACCAACTGGACATTCAGACCAGGGACAGGACGATATACGATAATTTCATTCATCGCGCTAAAACAGCTCTGCAATTAATCGTTCGTGGCCTTTTTTAATAATCGTGATCACTGCACACGATTATGTTTCAATGTTTAGATGTTAGTTCTGGTGTTTGTCCACAAGGGGGCCCTCTGTCATATTCTGATTTGAGGATGGTTCTTCACCTCAGTCACGTCGTGGATCTGAAGTGACACATTTATATCGTCCACTCAAGAAGGAGAAGTTTGATGTGTGGAATTATTATGGATTTGAAAAACAAGACCAAAAAGATGAGCCACCGATCTGCAGAGCCTAAAAAAAGATACGGCTCTGAGGACAAACACGATAACTTAAATTTACGACACAACCATCCTGCATCGTTTGACAAACTTGAGCCGAAAATCTCCATCGTGAGTAACACACCACGAGAAATAAACTACTGAATGTAGTTTGTGTTAGTTTGGATTTGTATGAATCTGTGTATGTGTCGACTTTGCTATTGCTACATTAGCGCTAGCTGAACGGCATTTTACACAGGTGATAGCACAGCTTGCTAGCAGCGACGCAGGGTTTTTACAACAATCATGAATTAATCTGAACCTATAACGTCCTAGGACACATTTTGAACAAACTTTGGGTCGTCTCAGCCACAATACATTTTTTTCTCTACATGATCCTGGCGTCCACACATGAGGACATTAAACTGCCTCGGTTTAATAATCATTGTGATAATATCGTTAATCGTGATGATTTTAGTCATAATAATCATGAGTCTAAATTTTAATATCGTCTCATCTCTATTTCGGACACCACTGAAAATGTCCTGACCCTGAACAGAGTCCTAACGAGGGAGTAGTGTGGACATTTGGACACAGCCGTAGTGTCTCTCTGTGACCTGAGGACCGAGACAAACGGTTCAGTCCTCGAGAGTTCGTGAAGCAGGGGTCAAACAAAACCGAACTTCACTGCATAAGTCAAATCAACTGTCTTCACTCAAATGTGAGACTGTCTCTGTGGGACAGTGAGGCGGAGGACACCAGAGAGAGACGAGGACGAACAAACAACACGCTGACCAACTCTAGTGAAACTGCAAAACCTCTCCTTCTTTCTTTCCTCTCTCTTCTTCTGTTTCTCCCCTTCATCTTTCCTCCCTCACTCTTTTCTCCCTCTCCGTTCTGTCTGGATGTGTCTGATAACACTCTAGTCTTCCTCTTTTACATAATTATATTTACTGAAAACCTTGAGTTTATACAGTTTATCGTTTTACTTCCTCGTTGGCTGTTACCTGGCAACCATAATGTGAACACGGGCCAGAATGAGCCTAAATGACACAATATTCATCTTAAACAGTTTGTGTTGGTCCAAAGTTACAGAACATCCTAAGTATTCACCAGGATGAGTTTATAAGCACTTTCACAACTCCCAGAGAGGAGTAGAGTATCAGCGTCACGGTAACACGAACAATAACATGCTAACGCGCATTTCCTGGTAATCAGAAAATAAAACGCTTTATAATTAGTAGAGCCTGTCCGTGTGTGTGTGTGTTCACTTGTGCGTTTGTTTGTTTGTGTGTGTTTGTGTGTGTGTGTGTGTGTGTTTGTGTGTGTTTGTGTGTGTGTTCACTTGTGTGTGTTTGTGTGTATCTGTGTGTGTTTGTGTGTTCTTGTGTGTGCTTGTGTGTGTGTTCACTTGTGTGTGTTTGTATCTGTGTGTGTTTGTGTGTGTTTGTGTGTGTTTGTGTTCTTGTGTGTTCTTGTGTGGTCTTGTGTGTTCACTTGTGTGTGTTTGTGTGTGTGTGTGTTCTTGTGTGTTTCTGTGTTTGTGTGTGTTCTTGTGTGTGTTCACTTGTGTGTGTTCACTTGTGTGTGTTCTTGTGTGTTTGAGTGTTCTTGTGTGTGTTTGTGTGTTCTTGTGTGTGTTTGTGTGTGTTTGTGTGTTCTTGTGTGTGTTTGTGTGTTCTTGTTGTTCTTGTGTGTGTGTTCTTGTGTGTGTGTTTGTGTGTTCTTGTATGTTCTTGAGTGTTTGTGTGTTCTTGTGTGTTTTTGTGTGTGTTTGTGTGTTCTTGAGTGTTTGTGTGTTCTTGTGTGTTCACTTGTGTGTGTTCTTGTGTGTTTGTGTGTTTTTGTGTGTGTTTGTGTGCGTGACGGCGTCCTGTGCCTGAATGCTTCCCTCTCATGTGTTTGTGTGTTCTTGTGTGTGTTCTTGTGTGTTCTTGTGTGCGTTTTTGTGTGTTCTTGTGTGTTTTTTTGTGTGTTTGTGTGTTCTTGTGTGTGTTTGTGTTTTTGTGTGTGTTTGTGTGTTTGTGTGTTTTTGTGTGTGTTTGTGTGTTTGTGTGTTCTTGTGTCCTGTGCCTGAATGCTTCCGTCTCGTGTGTTTGTTTGTGTGTTCTCGTGTGGGTTCTTGCGTGTGTTCTTGTGTGTTTGTGTGTGTTTGTGTGTTTCTGTGTGTGTTTGTGTGTTTGTGTGTTCTTGTGTCCTGTGCCTGGATGCTTCCGTCTCGTGTGTTTCCTCCTCTGTCTTTGCTGATCTCTGTGTCTGTGATGCAGAGGCCGAGCTGGATTTAAAATCCTCTGAACTAAGCCACTAACTCTGAAATAAAAGTAAACTTTAGTTCAGATCAACACAGGCAACAAATAAGGCTTATTTTTATCAGAGAAGAAAGAGGATTGTGGCCGTAGATGCAGCTCCCACAGACTCTGCTGACACACACTGGATTATGTTCTTTTCACGGACAATCGTTTTGAGTCAGATTAAATGAATCTTATTTGTGGATGTGGGTCTGAGTGGAGCCTGAGTGAAGCTGCAGATGTGTCTGTTTTGACTTTTCTGTCTGAGGCGTTGGTTAGAACTTAGCTCCTGTGGGCTACATGAACTCAGACTGACAGACCTCCTCGTCAAAGTCTCATCTGGACACATCTCTGAGGCTCAGCAGGACCCAGCCTGAGCAGTGTTGAGGAGGCTCCTCTAAGGCTCCTCTGAGGCTCCTCTAAGGTTCCTCTAAGGCTCCTCTAAGGCTCCTCTGAGGCTCCTCTGAGGCTCCTCTAAGGCTCCTCTGAGGCTCCTCTGAGGCTCCTCTGAGGCTCCTCTGAGGCTCCTCTAAGGTTCCTCTAAGGCTCCTCTAAGGCTCCTCTGAGGCTCCTCTGAGGCTCCTCTAAGGCTCCTCTGAGGCTCATCTGAGGTTCCTCTAAGGCTCCTCTAAGGCTCCTCTAAGGCTCCTGTAAGGCTCCTCTAAGGTTCCTCTAAGGCTCCTCTGAGGCTCCTCTGAGGCTCCTCTGAGGCTCCTCTAAGGCTCCTCTAAGGTTCCTCTAAGGCTCCTCTGAGGCTCCTCTGAGGCTCCTCTAAGGCTCATGTAAGGCTCTTCTGAGGCTCCTCTAAGGCTCCTCTAAGACTCCTCAGAGGCTCCTCAGAGGCTCCTCAGAGGCTCCTCAGAGGCTCCTCTGAGGTTCCTCTAAGGCTCCTCTAAGGCTCCTCTAAGACTCCTCAGAGGCTCCTCAGAGGCTCCTCAGAGGCTCCTCAGAGGCTCCTCTGAGGCTCCTCTAAGGTTTCTCTAAGGTTCCTCTGAGGCTCCTCTGAGGCTCCTCTGAGGCTCCTCTAAGGCTCCTCTAAGGCTCCTCTGAGGCCCCTCTAAGGCTCCTCTGAGGCTCCTCTAAGGCTCCTCTGAGGCTCCTCTGAGGCTCCTCTAAGACTCCTCAGAGGCTCCTCTGAGGCTCCTCTGAGGTTCCTCTAAGGCTCCTCTAAGGTTCCTCTAAGGCTCCTCTGAGGCTCCTCAAAGGCTCCTCTAAGGTTCCTCTAAGGCTCCTCTGAGGCTCCTCTGAGGCTCCTCTGAGGCTCCTCTAAGGTTCCTCTAAGGCTCCTCTGAGGCTCCTCTGAGGCTCCTCTAAGGCTCATGTAAGGCTCCTCTGAGGCTCCTCTAAGACTCCTCAGAGGCTCCTCTGAGACTCCTCTAAGGCTCCTCTGAGGCTCCTCTGAGGTTCCTCTAAGGCTCCTCTAAGGTTCCTCTAAGGTTCCTCTAAGGCTCCTCTGAGGCTCCTCTGAGGTTCCTCTAAGGCTCCTCTAAGGTTCCTCTAAGGTTCCTCTAAGGCTCCTCTGAGGCTCCTCTGAGGCTCCTCTAAGGCTCCTCTAAGGCTCCTCTAAGGCTCCTCTGAGGCTCCTCTGAGGCTCCTCCGAGGCTCCTCTGAGGCTCCTCTGAGGCTCCTCTGAGGCTCCTCTGAGGCTCCTCTAAGGCTCCTCTGAGGCTCCTCTGAGGCTCCTCTGAGGCTCCTCTGAGGCTCCTCTGAGGCTCCTCTGATGTTCCTCTAAGGCTCCTCTGAGGCTCCTCTAAGGCTCCTCTAAGGTTCCTCTAAGGCTCCTCTAAGGCTCCTCTGAGGAGGCTCCTCTCCTGCATTCTCCTCTCCTGCTCCTCCCTCTCTCCTCTCTCACTTTCGTATTGATCTCTCTCTCAGACATACTCCCTCTCCTCTCTCTCTCCTCTCCTCCTCTCTGTCTTATCGATCCCTCTCTCTCTCAGACACCCTCTCTTCCTCTCCTCCTCCTCTCCTCCTCTCTTTCTTATCGATCCCTCTCTCTCTCAGACACCCTCTCTTCCTCTCCTCTCTCTCTCAGACACCCTCTCTTCCTCTCATCTCTCCTTCTCTTCTCCTCCTCTCTTTCTTATCGATCCCTCTCTCTCTCAGACACCCTCTCTTCCTCTCCTCTCTCTCTCAGACACCCTCTCTTCCTCTCATCTCTCCTTCTCCTCTCCTCCTCTCTTTCTTATCGATCCCTCTCTCTCTCAGACACGCTCTCTTCCTCCCCTCTCTCTCCTCCTCTCCTCCTCTCTTTCTTATCGATCCCTCTCTCTCTCTCAGACACCCTCTCTGTCTGGGAGCACATTTTCTGCACTTTACTCTGATTAATTATGCACGAGGAAAAAAGCCGTTCAGATTTGTCAGAGGAACAAAAACAGGACGGAGGAGAGGAGTGAGGGATAGAGCAGGATGAGAGGAGGAGAGGAGCAAGGGAAAGAGAGAGAGGAGAGAAGGAGAGGGGAGAAACAGACAAGAGCAGAGGCACGAGGGATAGGAAGGGAGGAGAAGTGGGAGAGGCACGAGGGAGACAGAGGAGGAGAGGAGCGAGGGATAGGGAGGGAGGAGAAGACGAGAGGCACGAGGGATAGGGAGGGAGGAGAGGAGAAGAGGGAGACGGAGGAGGAGAGGAGCGAGGGATAGGGAGGGAGGAGAAGATGAGAGGCACGAGGGATAGGGAGAGAGGAGAGGAGAAGAGGGAGACAGAGGAGGAGAGGAGCGAGGGATAGGGAGGGAGGCGAGGAGAAGAGGGAGACAGAGGAGGAGAGGAGCGAGGGATAGGGAGGGAGGAGAGGAGAAGAGGGAGACAGAGGAGGAGAGCAGCGAGGGCTAGGGAGGGAGGAGAGGAGAGTGGGAGACAGAAGAGGAGAACAGTGAGGGATAGAGAGAAAGGAGAGGAGAGGCACGAGGGAGACAGAGGAGGAGAGGAGCGAGGGATAGGGAGGGAGGAGAGGCTAGAGGGAGACAGAGGAGGAGAGGAGCAAGATAAACAGGAGGAGAAGAGCGAGGGACAGAGAGGACGGAGAGGAGGAGAAGGGAAAGGGAGACAGAAGAGGAGAGGAGTGGGGGATAGAGATGAAGAAGAGGAGGAAAGGAAAGAGGGAGACAGAGGAGGAGTTAACACGATTATACTTCAGTCATTTCTTCTTTTTTTTTTTTTGCTGAATCTAACACTGAGACGGCTCTAATCATACAAGTTTGTGAGAGCGAGAACTGTTGCATTGTGGGTAGGATGAGAGAACAGGCGCCTCAGACGAGGACGGGCTCATGTGTGAGGCGCATGACGCTCCGTGAGAGGAGGAGACGCACACGGGGGTTTTGTTCTTCTGTTTTATTGTTTTACTCTTCAGGGGTTCGAGGAAAGACAAAAATAAACCAAGACGTCGGTGTGAGACGTGCAGCTACAAATATGTTTACTATTACACTGACAAACACATATACTATAAATACTACCACGGAGTACCTAGAGAGCACCTAAAATCCCTCAGCTGAGCTCCACTGCAGCAGGGCCTCACCATCAAGTCAGTTCATCTTTTATTCTGAACATTTTCAGACGAGGACAGAGACAAAGAAACTGTAACATTTATGTTTTAAAAAGAGCCAGAGTCTCACATGTTGGACTGAAGCAGATCAAACTGAAGATCGTACTGTGAGTGACATTAAACACGACTAAAAGAGGACTAAACCAGGACTAAACCAGGACTAAACCAGGACTAAACCAGGACTAAACCAGGACTAAACCAGGACTAAACCAGGACTAAACCAGGACTAAACCAGGACTAAACCAGGACTAAACCAGGACTAAACCAGCACTAAACTAGGACTAAACCAGGACCAAACCAGGACTAAACCAGGGCTAAACCAGGGCTAAACTAGGACTAAACCAGGAATGAACTAGGACTAAACCAGGACTAAACCAGGACTAAAACAGGACTAAACCACGACTAAAACAGGACTAAACCAGGACTAAACCAGGACTAAACCAGGACTAAACCAGGACAAAGCTAGGACTAAACCAGGACTGAACTAGGACTAAACCAGGACTAAACCAGGACTAAACCAGGACTTAACCAGAACTGAACCAGGACTAACCCAGGACTAAACCAGGGCTGAACCAGGTCTAAACCAGGACTCAACCAGGTCTGAACCAGGACTAAACCAGGACTAAACCAGGACTGAACCAGGACATAAACCAGGACTAAACCAGGACTAAACCAGAACTAAAGGAGGTCTAAACCAGGACATAACCAGGACTAAACCAGGACTAAACCAGGACTAAACCAGGACTAAAGGAGGTCTAAACCAGGACTAAACCAGGACTAAACCAGGATTAAAACAGGACTAAACCACGACTAAACCAGGTCTAAACCAGGACTCAACCAGGACTAAACCAGGACTGAACTAGGACTAAACCAGGACTGAACTAGGTCTAAACCGGGACTAAACCAGGACTGAAACAGGACTGAGCCAGGGACTAAAGGAGGACTAAAGCACAACTAAACCAGGACTAAAACTGGACTAAACTAGGACTAAAACTGGACTGAGACAGGACTAAACCACGACTAAAGCAGGTCTGAACCAAGATTAAACCAGGGACTAAAGGAGGACTAAACTAGGACTAAACTAGGACTAAACCAGGACTAAAAACAAACTGTAACATTTATGTTTTGCACCAGTGTCTCCACATGTTGGACTGAAGCTTATGTTTGTGACATTATTATTTCATTTTCATTCAGCTGCTGTTCACTCGTGCAGGGACAAACCTCTCGCTCTAGTCCGTCGTGGCCTCCTCGAGATCCCCGTAAAGCGTCATTATAATCCACCTGCAGCCTCTGGAGACGGGCTTTTTTATAATGACTCCAGAGATGAGTGTAAAAGTGAACAATATGATTCAAACATCAACTTTACGTCATCAGAACACGAACCAAACTTGAACATAAGAGGATGAGCTTGAGCCACAACATCCTGCATTATCTATAAATATCATCATCATCATCTGACATGTCCGCAGTGATGATACGCCCAGGACAGAAGTCAGGACCTCGCATGTGCTCGTCCTGCAGATCATGATTTCACTCTTTTATCTCGCTCCACACCATAAACTGAACAGATGACCAGACCTGGGTTTAGTCGAGTTTGAGAATAAAGTCTGTGGTAATCTGACATCTGTCCAACAAGAACCACACACTTTGACAAAACTTTACAAAGACGACTAAACCAGGACTAAACCAGGACTAAAGGAGGACTGAACTAAGACTAAAGGAGGCCTAAACCAGAGCAGATGATCAGACCTGGGTTTAGTCGAGTTTGAGAATAAAGTCTGTGGTAATCTGACATCTGTCCAACAAGAACCACACACTTTGACAAAACTTTACAAAAGACGACTAAACCAGGACTAAACCAGGACTAAAGGAGGACTGAACTAAGACTAAAGGAGGCCTAAACCAGAGCAGATGATCAGACCTGGGTTTAGTCGAGTTTGAGAATAAAGTCTGTGGTAATCTGACATCTGTCCAACAAGAACCACACACTTTGACAAAACTTTACAAAGACGACTAAACCAGGACTAAACCAGGACTAAAGGAGGACTGAACTAAGACTAAAGGAGGCCTAAACCAGAGCAGATGATTAGACCTGGGATTAGTCGAGTTTGAGAATAAAGTCTGTGGTAATCTGTCATCTGTCCAACAAGAACCACACACTTTGACAAAACTTTACAAAGACGACTAAACCAGGACTAAAGGAGGACTAAACCGGGACTAAAGGAGGACTAAAGGAGGACTAAACCAGGACTAAACCAGGACTGAACTAAGACTAAACCAGGACTAAAGGAGGTCTAAACCAGGACTAAACCAGGACTAAACCAGGACTGAACTAGGACTCAACCAGGACTAAAGGAGGTCTAAACCAGGACTAAACCAGGACTAAACCAGGACTAAACCAGGACTAAAGGAGGACTAAACCAGGACAAAACTAGGACTAAACCAGGACTGAACTAAAACTAAACCAGGACTAAAGGAGGTCTAAACCAGGACCAAACCAGGACTAAACCAGGATTGAACTAGGACTAAACCAGGACTGAACTAAGACTAAACCAGGACTAAAGGAGGTCTAAACCAGGACTAAACCAGGACTGAACTAGGACTCAACCAGGACTAAATCAGGACTAAACCAGGACTGAACTAGGACTCAACCAGGACTAAAGGAGGACTAAACCAGGACAAAACTAGGACTAAACCAGGACTGAACTAAGACTAAACCAGGACTAAAGGAGGTCTAAACAAGGACTAAACCAGGACTAAACCAGGACTGAACTAGGACTAAACCAGGACTAAATCAGGACTAAACCAGGACTGAACTAGGACTCAACCAGGACTAAAGGAGGTCTAAACCAGAGCAGATGATCAGACCTGGGTTTAGTCGAGTTTGAGAATAAAGTCTGTGGTAATCTGACATCTGTCCAGAACCACACACTTTGACAAAACTTTACAAAGACGAACATGTCTGGAACCAGATCCCATCTCCCGATCGATTCTCGAGGGATCGATTCTTAACTCTATAGCGTCGGATGCTGTCGCCGCCGACAGACTCACGGTTGTGGACTTTCCGTTACCGTAACTCCGCAACCAATTGTGCTTCATGTAAATTCAAATGAAGTCTCAAAGCAGAGGCATGGGGCTCTTTACACATGTTACTGTCATTACGGTAATGTGCTTATATCGCCCTCGAAGACGACCAATCAGATTCTCGATTCTCTCAGTCAGTTATTTGATGCGTCAAAGGAAAAATGAGGATGGATAGAGGTGTAAAATAGAGGCAGTTGTGTGAAAAAAGGCAAAAGTACAAGCTGATACTTCCTTTAACACTGTAACTGAGCTGTAATGGTCTATAATGCCCTCAGTCCTTAAAGGGTTAAGGGCGTGATTGACAGGCGGATTAACCAATCACAGAGTCGCACAGTCAGCTCGTGTCAAAACAAACATGGAGGCTAATGTTGAAAAATGGAAAAAAGGTTAAAGTCGATGGTCCGATTCCAGACGCTTCTTGATTTGAACAGAAAGTGAAAGGACTGTCCGCTCAGGCAAAGCATTCTGGTCCGTTTCAGCGGGAAGTCTGAGAGCCAATCAGAAGTGACCTGAGCCCCCGAAACCTTCACCAACACAACTGCACCAGAGAGATGTTACTTTTGTCATTTTTACACTCACGCACTCGTAAAACTCTCTCTGTATATTTCTATTTATGTTCTGTTCTGTAGATGCATCTCGCTCACTTCCTCACTTCTCTCCTCACACCTCCTCTCCCTTTTTTCCTCCCCCTTTCTCTCCCTCCTCTTCCTCCTCTCTCTCTCAGGTGTGATGAATCGGTCGTCTGCTCGCTCTCTCCTGACCCCGTCTCTTCTCTCCCTTTCTTCCTCCCTCTCTTCCTCTCCCTCTCTTCTCTCCCCCCTCTCTTCTTTCTCTCCCTCCTCCGCTTCCTCCTCCCTCTCTCAGGTGTGATGAATCGGTCGTCTGCTTGCTCTCTCCTGACCCCGTCACTTCTCTCCCTTTCTTCCTCCCTCTCTTCCTCCCTCTCTTCCTCCCCCTCTTCTCTCCCCTCCTCCCTCCCCTCTCTCTTCTTCTCTCCCTCCTCCTCTTCCTCCTCCCTCTCTCAGGTGTGATGAATCGGTCGTCTGCTCGCTCTCTCCTGACCCTGTCTCTTCTCTCCCTCTCTTCCTCCCCCTCTCCCTCCTCTCTTCCTCTTCTCTCCCCCTCTCCCTCCTCTCCTCCCTCCCTCTCTCCATTGTCAGGTGTGATAAATCTACCGTCTGCCCTCTCTTCCCGTAAAGTGACACCCGATCTGTGAAAGTTGATCCGGTAAGTCCTGGATAATGGAGCCCTGATGATGATGATGATGATGATGATGAGGGGGAGGAGGAGGAAGAGCTGTCATCAGAGCCGCTAGCACATTAGCACAGCACGCTACGGCTGTTAGCGTCCAGCCACCATCACTCAAAAATAATCTATACGAGACCGAGACTAAATCAGGGCTAAATCAGGGCTAAAGCAGGACCGAAACAGGACCGAAACAGGACTGAAACAGGACTGAAACAGGACCGAAACAGGACTAAACCAGGACTGAAACAGGACTGAAACAGGACTAAACCAGGACTGAACCAGGACTGAAACAGGACTAAACCAGGACTGAAACAGGACTGAAGCAGGACTGAACCAGGACTAAACCAAGACTAAACCAGGACTGAAACAGGACTAAAGCAGGACTAAACCAGGACTAAACCAGGACTAAACCAGGGCTAAACCAGGACTGAAACAGGACTGAAGCAGGACTAAACCAGGACTAAACCAGGACTAAACCAGGACTGAAGCAGGACTAAACCAGGACTAAACCCGGACTAAATCAGGACTGAAACAGGACTAAAGCAGGACTGAAACAGGACTGAAGCAGGGCTAAACCAAGACTAAACCAGGACTAAACCAGGACTAAACCAAATCCTGGTTTAATTGAAAAGGTCAAGTCATTTAAAGGTACAGTATGTAACTTTCCGTAGTTGGCACGTCACCTGCATGAATCCATGGAAAAAGAGAGTTAAATCCACACTTTGGAACATTTTTCTTGGGGATGTATATATATTTTCAGTCACACTGTGGAAAAGCCAAAGGAACATGAAACTTCTCTCGGCCAAATAAGATAAAACACAGACTAAAGACACATATTTTTTTGTGCAGTAAACAAAACCAAATAAAAACCTGCTTTTATATGAGTCTATTTTGTGTTTAAAAGTTGCGTACTATGGCTTTAAATGTTTTTTGTGCATATTACAAACCCAGAGACACAGGAGGATGGGTCAAATGTTTCTCTTTGCTGTTCACTGTGTGTCTCTGCACCTGTCTCTCTTCCTGACGTGTCTTTTTCCTGAGTCTCTCCGGGATCTCTCACTCTTCACTCTTTCAAAATAAAAAAGGTTTCTTGACAAATCAGTTTTTTGTTGTGTTTTTTTCATTTTTTCCTGTGGGACTCAGCCTGTTCAGTTTGAAATGTGAATAAAAAAAGCAGCTCCGGTTTATTTGATCGACATGTGACAGAGCAGAGACGCCGAGGATTCTCAAATAGTTTTGTTTGTAAAATATCTGGAGCTCAAAGAAAATCTGTCAAAAACTGAGAAGTATCAACAATCGGATACTAATTGATACTGAAACTAGTATCGATACCAGATACAATGGTCAATGCAATGGTCTACAGTCCCTCAGCCAATCAGGACGCAGAACACAATGGTCTACAGTCCCTCAGCCAATCAGGACGCAGAACACAATGGTCTACAGTCCCTCAGCCAATCAGGACACAGAACACAATGGTCTACAGTCCCTCAGCCAATCAGGACACAGAACACAATGGTCTACAGTCCCTCAGCCAATCAGGACACAGAACACAATGGTCTACAGACTCTCAGCCAATCAGGACACAGAACACAATGGTCTACAGTCCCTCAGCCAATCAGGACACAGAACACAATGGTCTACAGTCCCTGAGCCAATCAGGACACAGAACACAATGGTCTACAGACTCTCAGCCAATCAGGACGCAGAACATAATGCACGTTCATATATTGTAAGAAAAAAAACATGCAAAATTAGACCAAAAAAATCCACGAAACAGCGAGACGGCTAAAGGTGAACTGTGATATAGTGACGGACAACTGTACATATTTGAGCAGGTATCGATACTTAAAAAGTCACATTTACAGGACAGAAATGAACCTTTCCTGAATGTGTTTATAATGATGTTGAGCTGTATGTTTCATAAATATAAGACTCATAGACGAGTATAAACACATGGACACTATGAAGTACAGCCATTTAATACTGAAAATCACATTCTATTGTCTAAAAAAAGACAGTTTTTATCATCATTGTGGCATCGGAATCGGTATCGAGTATCAAGCCTATTCCTTAGTATCAAAATCGAGTTTGAAATTTTATTATCGTGACAACACTGACATTAAACTTATTGTGATTAAAGATGCTCGTGTTGGTCCCATCTGCTTGTCTCCATGGCGACCATCGTTTTAATGCCATACTGTGACTCATTCTTATCAAAATAACATCTCCATGGCAACACAGTGCAGCTTTTTTTTAAACTATGCGTATGTTCATGGGTTATAAATCAAGACGTGTGCCAGGGTAGTTAACAATTGCAACTAAATATTATATCTTTTGAGAAAATCCTCGTACAGATAGTGATAGAGGAGGACGGGAGGGCATCTGACACACAGGGACTCCCCTCGTCCTCTGTCCCTGTAGTGTTAGACTGAGAGGGGGACGGGTCAAATGTCTCTAGTTAATCTGCAGATGTTGTGCTGTGGTTGGATAAATATAGATAAATCCAGCGGGACGAATGGACCATGTCGCTTTAAAACGTCTAAAGTAAATTTTGAACATAAACTGCACTGCTCTGATTTCACGATTTGTGTTTATTTGCTGGATAAATGACGACGCAGCAGCAGCAGAACCGGAGGAAAAGTCGAAAAACATCTGATTTTAAAATAATGATATGATAAATGTGATATTGATCAGAACATGCTGCACATGAGCCTGAAACTGTCCCATGAAAACACGGCAGCGCAGGTTTGAACAGCAGAGAATCAATATGGCCGCCGCATGTACCATGTTTAACACAGGAGAGGAATCAATATGGCCGCCGCATGGGAGCACATCTGTCTGAGAAGAGCTGGATCCTTCTCCAGATCTGAGTATCCGAGTCAGGACCTATCTGGACCACGGCAGCTGAGTAGCACTCCAGGTACTCCGCTTTCCCCCATCAGCACAAAACATGCACATCAGGTCAAATGCTCCAGCTGAGGTACTCCTGAACAAGACTAGACCAAGACCTGGACATGGGCCCCACTGCTCCTGACAGGTTCAGTAAGAATGGAACAAATGCAGGTTTAACACAGAGACACTAAAGAATGGGTCAAATGTAGGTTTAACCCAGAGACACTTAAGATTGGGTCAAACGCAGGTTGAAACCAAAGACACTTAAGAATTCGTGAAATGTAGATTTAACCCAAAGGCACTTAAGAATAAGTCAAATGCAGGTTTAACCCAGAGACACTGAAGAATGGGTCAAATGCAGGTTTAACCAAGACAAACTTAAGATTAGGTCAAATGCAGAGTTAACCAAGAGATACTTCAGATTGGATCAAACACAGATTGAAACCAAAGACACTTAAGAATGGGTCAAATATAGGTTTAACCAAGACACACTTAAGATTGGGTCAAACGCAGGTTGAAACCAAAGACACTTAAGAATGGGTCAAATATAGGTTTAACCCAAAGACACTTAAGAATGGGTCAAATGTAGGTTTAACCCAAAGACACTTAAGATTGGGTCAAATGTAGGTTTAACCCAAAGACACTTAAGAATGGGACAAATGCAGGTTTAACCCAGAGGCACTTAAGAATGGGTCAAATGTAGGTTTAACCCAAAGACACTTAAGAATGGGACAAATGCAGGTTGAAACCAAAGACACTTAAGAATGGGTCAAATGCAGGTTTAACCCAGAGACACTTAAGAATGGGTCAAATGTAGGTTTAACCCAAAGACACTTAAGAATGGGACAAATGCAGGTTGAAACCAAAGAACTTAAGAAGGGTCAAATGCAGGTTTAAAGACACTTAAGAATGGGTCAAATGTAGGTTCAACCCATGACACTTAAGAATGGGACAAATGCAGGTTGAAACCAAAGACACTTAAGATTGGGTCAAATGCAGGTTTAACCCAAATACACTTAAGATTGGGTCAAATGTAGGTTTAACACAGACACACTTAAGATTGGGTCAAATGCAGAGTTAACCCATAGACACTTCCGATTGGGTCAAACGCAGGTTGAAACCAAAAACACTTAAGAATGTGTAAAATGCAGAGTTAACCCAGATACACTGAGGGATGGGTCAAATGCAGAGGACAAAATTTACCAATAGGGGACAATAAATTGTACTTTAACAGTGACAAGTGAGAACATGCAAACTCCACACTGCCCATGACGTGTTGACTGAATGTGACTTTTGTTGCTAAAATGTGTTTAAATGTCAGATTGTATAAAATAATTAACACGAGTTTGAACTGTAGAAGTGAAATATTTTCTCTTCACTTCCCGACTGCAGTAAAGTCGCTCCTACTTCTCCCACTGCGGGTCATGTCCTCCAAAATAATCAACCAATAAAACCTGCTGGAGTGAACAGACGGGACAGGCGGGGACCAGATCCAAACTCCTCAAATTGAGTAAAGGCGAGATATATTAGATGGGCTGTAATAGATAATACTGTCAGCTCAGGTAGTTAGCGCCGCCGCTCCTCCTCTCAGCGCCGCACGGAGCTGGGAAAACCGGCCTTTTCCTACAGCGCCATCGCCATGAGATCGTTCACAAAAAACATCTTCATTTGGAATCTTCAGCGTCTTCAAAAAACTGTAAAAAGTGTGGAGCGTGAGACTTGTTCATGTTTTTTCTTGAGCGATGCAAAAGGTTTTATTATGTGATATTTTGTGATGTTACTGTTTTGTATAGACTGTGTCGGCTGCTCCACGGTCAGGGCGGCAAAGAGACTCTGAACCTGCTGGTTAAATAATAAAATAAAAATCCGGGGCCAGGTCGCAGGGGCAGCAGTCTAAGAAAGGACTCCCAGACTTCCCTCACCCCAGACATGTCCTCCAGCTCCTCCGGTGGGACCCCAAGGTGTTCCCAGGTCAGCTGAGAGACATAGTCCCTCCAGCGTGTCCTGGGTCTTCCCCGGGGCCTCTTGAGACACTTAAGAATGGGTTAAATGCAGGTTTAACCCAGGGACACTGACAGATGTGTAAAAATGCAGGTTTAAGCCAGAGACACATCTTGGGGGCCTCCTTCCGGTGGGACATGCCTAGAACACCTCCCGAGGGAGGCGTCCAGGAGGCATCCTGAACAGATGCTGCTCCTCTTGACATGGAGGCTCTACTCCAGCAGCTCTCCTCCGAGCTCCTCCCGTGTGACTGAGCTCCTCACCATATCTCTAAGGGTGCGCCCAGCCACTCTGCAGAGGAAACTCCTTTCAGCCGCTTGTATCCACGATCTTGTCCTTTCGGTCATGACCCAGAGCTCATGACCATAGATGAGGGCAGGAACGTAGACTGAGGTAAATCAAGAGCTTTGCCTTTCGACTCAGCTCCTTCTTCACCACGATGGACCGATACAGCGACCACATCACTGCAGACGCTGCACCGATCCACCTGTCAATCTCACGCTCCATCCCTCCCTCACTCGTGAACAAGACCCCGAGATAAAATACATCATAAAATAAAAGGAGGAGGTGCACACCCTCTGTGAGAAAAGTTACATGCATCTTTAAAAGTCGAGACCCAGCATCTTGAAACTGAAGGTATAAAAATGTCCCTGGAGGAGAGCACTTCAGAAAAACAAAGAAACAATAAACCTTAATGTTTGATTATGGTAAATGGAAACATTTTAATATAGCATTTTCCACCTTCAAGGCACTGAAACTGATTTATATGAAGAATGGCGGGTTAAGCGTCCTGCCCGAGGACACAACAGCAGCTTTCATCTGCGGTAGATGGAAAGATGGAAGTGCATCGTCAACCTGAGCCTGTGGATCTGACCACTCAACCACTGATGTTTATTTGAACCGGCAACCTTCAGATTAGTGGACAAACACTGTACCAACTTAGCTACTGTCACGCATTATTGTTTTATTGTATTATCATAAACCTAACCGCTGCCCCGCACTCTCTCCTGAGGCTAACCACTCTGCCGCGCTGTTACATCAGATCAATGTTTACACGAGGGGGAGTCGGAGTCGGCCATTTTGGATCCTCTGTGTGATGTAAACAAACTGTGAAACTCCTGGGACGTTAGTGCTGAAACAGCTAATGCTACGAGCGCGAGCTGTTAGCACCGTAGCGGTTTGCATCACAGTTGTTAGCGCTTTAGCATTTAGCACTTTAACAGTTAGCGTTTTAGCAGTTAGCACTTTAACAGTTAGCGTTTTAGCAGTTAGCACTTTAACAGTTAGCGCTTTAGCAGTTAGCACTTTAGCAGTTAGCGCTTTAGCAGTTAGCGCGTAAACACTGCGGCCTGCTGGGACTCGGCTCCTCAGAGTAACAAACAGCCTACAGCTCCAGCGTGTTTAAATAAAGATTAGCGTTCCACATTAGCATTTAGAATCATTTACGAAACAGTTTTTATTGCTTCATTTTCATCACATTTCTGAAGAGGACAAAGGCCAAAAGTGAAAGAAAATACCTGCACACAGCCTCAGCCTTGTAATCTCACATTTAAAGCTGCACTATGGAACTTTGTGCTTTGTGTATGAGTAGCTGCCACCTACTGGTCTCCATGGAGATATTATTGTTTTAACTGTAATTTCCTTCCACAATTTGGCATTACACCAGCCCATAGCAATGAGCAAGACAGATGTTTAATGCCATACTGCGGAACATTTCAGGAAAAGCAATGACTTCTCCATGATGGCGAACTCTTCCCCACTGGAAATGTTACGCAGTCCAACTTTATCTATCTTTCACTTACAGTTGTCCATCACTTTATCATGGTTCACCTTTCATGGTCTCGCTGTTTCGTTGATTTTTTCAGTGAAATTTTGATGTTTTTTTTTCCAGCGTATGAACGTGCATTGTGTTCCTTTTGGCTGAGAGACTGTAGCGTTCTGCGTCCTGATTGGCTGAGGGACTGTAGACCATTGTGTTTCTGCGTCCTGATTGGCTGAGGGACTGTAGACCATTGTGTTCTGCGTCCTGATTGGCTGAGAGACTGTAGACCCATTGTGTTCTGCGTCCTGATTGGCTGTGGGACTGTAGACCATTGTGTTCTGTGTCCTGATTGGCTGAGGGACTGTAGACCATTGTCCCTCAGTCTCTCCTCCGTGTCTCCTGTACAGTACGAATGTGTCAGACAAATTTACATAAATGTTGGATCAGTGTGACTCTGAAGTGCTGTATGTTTGCAAGTTTTCTCCCCGACAAAACCCACAATGTCGATGAAACGTCTGCACCGACAAAGGCACCGACGAAGGTTTGAACTTTGAGAGAGTTTAAACAAGAGAGAAATGTGAGAAAATGTTAATGCCTGTGTGAGAAAAGTGTATAAAGTGTGTGGTGAGGGGTTTTACAGACAAGAAACATATAGAATATCCAGGATAAAAAATAAAACTTTGCGGATTTCGCCTATTGTGCGTTATTTTTGGAATGTAACCCCCACGATAAACGAGGGACCACTCTAAACATGTTTTTGTTACTCCATAATCCACAGATCTGACTTGTAGCTTATCTGATTGTGTCACCTGAAAATGACATTCAATCGTCTAAATAAAGTCGTTTTATTATTGTCGTCCCGTCTAATCGAGGTAAATGGTCAAACTATTATGAAGCGTTTTCCTACCTTGAAGTCACTCAAAGCACTTTACACCAAGGAATCACACACACACACATTCACAGAGCAAGTGTCTTGCCCAAGGACACAAGGACAGTGTTCATCTGTGGGAGCTCGAGCGGGATTTGAACCCCCAACCTTAAAACTTGAGTATTGTGCCCACACTGTTTGCACCGAGTTCACCGTGGGCACGTCTGTAGTTTAGGGTTTATTTTACAGTTTAATCTGACCTTTGACCTTCTCTCTCTCCTCGAGTCGCTCCTCTTTTTCATCTCGTCTTTTCTCATAAGTTTCATTTAAATCAAATCAAAGACGCTGCGACGGTTCAGATCTGGTTCTGTTCACGACAATGAACCAGAAAGATTTAATTAAAACTTCAAAGTCTGCACCAAAACTCAGAGATTATTAAAAGAAAACTGGGAAATAAACGAGTGATGAGGGAAAGTAGAACGAGAAGAGAGACACAGAGGGAGGAGAGACGGAGGAGAAAGGGGGGAACGAACAAGTGGTGGGAGAAACTAGAACGAGAGAGAGACACAGAGGGAGGAGAGGGGAAAGAGGAGAGAAAGGGGGGAACGAACGAGGGATGAGAGAAAGTAGAACATGAGAGAGACAAAGAGAGAGGAGAGGGGAAAGAGGAGAGAAAGGAGGAATGAGGGAGGGATGAGAGAAAGTGGAACGAGAAGAGAGACACAGAGGGAGGGATGAGAGAAAGTAGAACAAGAAGAGAGACAAAGAGGGAGGAGAGGGGAAAGAGGAGAGAAAGGGGGGAACAAACGAGGGATGAGAGAAAGTAGAAAGAGAGAGAGACACAGAGAGAGGAGAGGGGAAAGAGGAGAGAAAGGGGGCAATGAATGAGGGATGAGAGAAAGTAGAACGAGAAGAGAGACACAGAGAGGGGAGAGACAGAGGAGAAAGGGGGGAATAAACGAGGGATCAGAGAAAGTAGAACGAGAAGAGAGACATGGAGAGAGGGAGAGGGGAAAGAGGAGAGAAAGGGGGGAACGAAAGAGGGATGAGAGAAAGTAGAACGGAAGAGAGACAGAGAGAGGAGAAGAGGGGAGACAGAGGAGAAAAGGGGCAATAAACGAGTGATGAGGGAAAATAGAAAGAGAGAAGAGAGGTAGAGAAAGGAAAGAAGAGGAGAGAAAGAGAAATAGGGGGAGGGAGAGAGAGAGACAGAGAGAGAGCGTGAACAAGTGATGAGGGAAAATGTGAAAAAAGAGAGACGTGGAGAGAGAAGAGGGGGCAGAGAGAGAGTGTGAACAAGTGATGAGAGAAAATATAGAAAGAGAGACAGAGAGACAGAAAAAGAGAGTGAGAAAGTGGGGGGCAGAGAGAGAGTGAATGAGTGATGAGAGAAAATAGAAAGAGAGAAGAGAGGTAGAGAGAGGAAAGAGGAGGAGAGAGAAAAGGGGAGAGAGACAGACAGAGAACGAAAACGGGGAGAGAGGGAGACAGAGAAAGAGTGAGAACAAGTGATGAGAGAAAATATGGAAAGAGAGAGAGACAGAGAGAAAAGGGGGAGAGAGAGAGACAGAGAAAGAGCGAGAACTAGTGATGAGAGAAAATATGGAAAGAGAAAGAGAGACTCAGAGAGAAAGGGGGGCAGAGAGAGAGCGTGAACAAGTGATAAGAGAAAATATAGAAAGACAGAAGAGAGCAGAGGGGGAGACAGAGAAGGAAGGAGGCAATAAATGAGAGTAAATAGAAAGAGAGAAGAGAGGTAGAGAGAGTAAAGAGAAAGATAGAGAGAGAATTAAGAGGGGAGAGTGAATGAGTGATGAGAGAAAAAATGGAAATAGAGAAAGACAGAAAGAGAAAAGAGGGAGACAGAGAGAGTGAACAAGTGATGAAAAATATGGAAAGAAAGAAGAGAGGGGGAGAAAGGGGAGGTAAATGTGTTATCAGTGAAAAAACGGACAGAGAAACAGGGAGAGAAATAGTGTTTTCAGTTTTAGAGAAGCACTGATTGACAGCATTAACCGACCAATCACATCGCAGGACACCTCTACGCATCATCACTGCCTCTAATGTGATCAAATTAAAAAATTGCCTGGTGAGATTTTGTGTGAATCTAAAATAAACTTGACTTCATAAAAACAGCCGCAGTCGATGTGGAGATAATCAGATGATTTTTCAGACGTCGGCGCTCGTTTAAATCGATCAATACTCCGATAAACGCTGATTAATGAAGCCGGCCTCGTTATAATTACCCCACTGTATCGGATTCCTATTAGAGGCACAATGCTGCAGCTGATTGGTCGAATCAGGAAGAACCAGGAAGTGTTTTAAGCTCATATATTCTGTTCAACTGCCTCCTCTCTGTAACACTGTCCTAATGTGAAGAAATGACCCGCAGTGGGGCTTTAAAAGTCCTATATTACACAAAATGGACTCTTGTGAGCTTTAAGCCATGTTATAATGTTACCTCATATAAAACAGAGCTGGTGCTGTGTTTTGTTTCATTCACATGTTTGAGTAACACTTTATTATTAGTCTGTAACATCTCCAAAGCTCAAAATGCTCTGTTCCACCTTGTGATGTCATGAAGTGGTAGTTTTCTAAGTTAACAGCTCCTTTTACCTTTAGTTCAGTAGAAGATTAGCAATTTCCTCATCACAAACAGACCTGGGCCCTTTAATACGGAGCCCCGCAGATGATGGAAAGGAGAAGAATAATATTTATAAAATAAAACATATATTAACTTGAGGGAACGACATATTTATCTTGAGAGAACGAAATATTAACTTGACAGAACAAGAATTAACTTGAGGGAATGAGATATTAACTCGAGGGAACAAGATATTGACTTGAGGGAACGAGATATTAACTTGAGGGAACGAGATATTAACTTGAAGGAAACAAGATATTAGCTTGACGGAATGAGATATTAACTTGAGGGAACAAGATATTAACTTGAGAGAACGAGATATTAACTGACAAAACGAGAATTAACTTGAGGGAATGAGATACTAACTTGAGGGAACGAGATATTAACCTGAGGGAACGAGATATTAACTTGAGGGAACAAAAAGTAACTTGAGGGAATGAGAATTAACCTGAGGGAACGTGATATTAACTTGAGGGAACGAGAAATTAACTCGAAAGAACGAGAAATTAAACTCGACAGAACGAGATATTAACTTAACACAACGAGATATTAACTGGAGGGAACATATATTTTCATGAGCGCACAAGATATTTAACTTAAAAAATTAAAATAATATCTCGTTCCCTCGTAATAATTAAGTCGAACATATTATCTTGTGACCACGGATTAATATTATATTTTGCAAATGTCCTATGCTGGGCTCCGTACTTTAACTCTGTTCTAATGTGACAAAATGTTCCACAGTGGGGCTTTAACCCTGTTCTAATGTGAGGAAATCTTCTGCAGTCTTTCTCTCTACCTCTCTTTGCCTCCTCTCCTCTCTCTCCTCCTGTCCCTTTCTCTCTTTCTCTTTCCTTTTTGCCTCTCCTCCATCTCTCCTCCCTCTCTCCTCTGATCATGTGATGTTGTGATTTCCTTGCTCTCCTTTCTCTATTCTTCCTCTCCTCCCTCCTCTCCCTCTCTCTTTTGCCCATCCTTCTCTCCCTTTCTCTGATCATGTGATTTTATTTCATTTCCTCTCTTCTCTTCTCGTCTCTTCTTCTGACCTCTCCCTCTCTCCTTCTTCTCCTCCTCCTCCTCCGTCTCTCCTTCCCATCTCCCTCACCTCTCTTCCTCCCTCTCTCATCCCCTCTCTTGTCCCTCCTTCTCCTCCTTCTCTCCTCTCCTTCTCCTCCTTCTCCTACCCCTCTGCCCTTTCTCCTCTCCTCCCTATCTCCTCCCTCATTCCACCTCCTCTGGCTCTTTTTGATCATGTGATTTTATTCCATTTCCGCTATCCCTCTCCATCCTCCCTCTCTCCTCCCGTTCTCCTCCTCTCCTCCTCCTCTTCTCCCCTCCTCTCCTCCTCCTCCTACTTCCTTTCTTCCCCCTCTCCTCCCCTCCCTCCTCTCTCTCTCCTCTTCCTCCTCCCTCTCCTCCTCCTCCTCTCTTCCCCCTCTCCCTCTCCTTTTCCTCCTCTCCTCTCCTCCCCTCCTCTTCCTCTCTCCCTCTCTCCTCCCACTCTCTTCCTCCTCTCCTCCCCTCCTCCTCTCCTCCCTCTGTCCTCTCTCTCCTATCTCCTCCTCTCTCTCCTCCTCTCTCCTCCTCCTCTCCTCCTCTTCCTCCTCCCCTCCTCCTCTCCTCCCTCTCTCCCTCTCTCCTCTCCCTCTCTTTGATCATGTGATTCTTGATTTCATTTGCTCTTGTCTCAAACGGTTGTAAATCAGAATGATCCAATTAAACGAGCTGCTTTGGGTCATGTGACTGAAGTCTGGAGCGTCTGATCTCATGTTCAGCTTTTCTCTCAAACTGTTCGTCTGTGAAACGCCATGGAAACAAAACAAATCTAAATTACTTTCAAATAAGAAGAATCGTTTGAACAACAAGCAGCACATTTGGGATTTATAAACATTTTGATTTTTTTTTAAATATGTGTAAATGTAACAAAAGTCTTTGGTTCTCTGCCCAGTCCTGGTTTAAGATAAAGGTCAAAGTTCATTTATTTGTCCCAGTATGAAAATGTGTCCTCCCTTCAGTGTCTCCCTAACCTTAACCCTTTCTCCTCCTCCTCCCTCTCTCCTCCTCTTCCTCCTCCTCCTCTTCCCTCCTCCTCCTTCTCTTCTCCTCCTCCTCCTCTTCCCTCCTCCTCCCTCTCTCCTCCTCCTCCTCTTTCCCTCCTCCTCCTTATCTCCTCCTTTTCCCTTCTCCCTCCTCTTCCCTCTCTCCTCCTCCTCTTCCCTCCTGCTCTCTCTATCCTCCTCCTCTTCCCTTCTCCTCCCTCTCTCCTCCTCCTGCTCCGTCCTCCTCCCTCTCTCTGTCCTCCTCCTCCCTCTCTCCTCCTCCTTCTCTCCTCCTCCCTCTCTCCTCCTCTCCTCCCCTCTCCTCCTCCTCTCTCTCCGTCCTCCTTCCTCTCCTCCTCTTCCTCTTCCTCCTCCTCCTCTCCTCTTCCTCCTCCTCCCTCCTTCCCTCCTCCTCTTCCTCCTCCTCTTCCCTCCTCCTCCTCCTCTTCCGTCCTCCTCCCTCTCTCTTCTGTCCTCCTCCCTCTCTCTTCCTCCTCCTCCTCTCTCTGTCCTCCTCCCTCTCTCCTGCTCCCTCGATCCTCCTCCTCCTCTCTCTGTCCTCCTCCTCTTCCTCCTCCTCTTCCCTTCTCCTCCCTCTCTCCTCTCCTCCTGCTCGTCCTCCTGCTGCCTCACTCCCTCTCCCTCCTCTCCCCCTCTCTCCTCCTCCCTCTCTCCTCCTCCCTCTCTCGTCTTTCTTCACAGTCGTCGTTCTTCTCCCCTCAGACGTTATGTGTCAGTTTTATTTTTATTGTATTATATTTATATATTATTTTATTCCTCAATTTTCTCTCCAGCCTCACGTCTCTTTATCTCAGATCTGTTTCCTGTTTCCGTCTTCGTTATCTCTGGCTCCAGGCAAAAGAGAGAGTGAAAAGACAGAGCTGCTACTGTCTGTCTGTCTCTCTCTTTCTTTCCTTCCTCTTTGCAATTTATTCTTTAATTTAACAAGCTGTTTAATCCGCTGTTGTTTTTCGGAAGTGCAAAAATGCTCCAGAGATTTAACATTTCGCTTTAGCTGAAGCTGTGAACATCAGCTCACACAGAATCTCCATTTACAGACACAATAGCAAACTAAAAACGCCATGTTTGTTTGACTTTAGCTTTACCCAGACCTACAAAAACGCCTGGATTTCCTCCTTCAGACACAGACATGCCTCAGACTACACTGTGAGGATGGTAAAGAGAAACACATCAGATGCTCTTTATGTTTCATGAGCTCAAGAGTCAGAGCAGAGGCTGGTCTCTCATCTATTCAACACCTTTATTTAAAAGTGTGGAGTTTAAAGCACTGAGGGGCGGGGCCAGGGGAGGAGCCAGGGGAGGAGCCAGGGGAGGGGCCAGTGGAGTGGAGGGGCCAGGGGAGGGGCCAGTGGAGTGGAGGGGCCAGTGGAGGGGCCAGTGGAGGGGCCAGTGGAGTGGAGGGGCCAGTGGAGGGGCCAGTGGAGTGGAAGGGCAAGTAGAGGGGCCAGGGGAGGGGCCAGTAGAGGGGCCAGTAGAGCGGCCAGTGGAGGGGCCAGTGGAAGGGCCAGTGGAGTGGAGGGGCCAGGGGAGGGGCCAGTGGAGTGGAGGGGCTAGTGGAGGGGCCAGTCGAAGGGCCAGTGGAGTGGAGGGGCCAGTGGAAGGGCCAGTGGAGGGGCCAGTGGAAGGGCCAGTGGAGTGGAGGGGCCAGTGGAGGGGCCAGTGGTGTGGAGGGGCCAGTGGAGGGGTCAGTAGAGGAGCCAGTTGAGTGGAGGGGCCAGTGGAAGGGCCAGCGGAGGGGCCAGTGGAGTGGAAGGGCAAGTAGAGGGGCCAGTAGAGGGGCCAGGGGAGGGGCCAGTGGAGTGGAGGGGCTAGTGGAGGGGCCAGTCGAAGGGCCAGTGGAGTGGAAGGGCCAGTAGAGGGACCAGTGGAGGGGCCAGTGGAGGGGCCAGGGGAGGGGCCAGGGGGAGGGGCCAGTAGAGGGGCCAGTGGAGGGGCCAGTGGAGTGGAGGGGGCCAGTAGAGGGGCCAGTAGAGGGCCAGTGGAGGGGTCACTGGAGTAAAGGGACCAGTGGAGGGACCAGGGCAGGGGCCAGTGGAGGGCCCAGTGGAGGGGCCAGTGGAGGGGCCAGTGGAGTGGAGGGGGCCAGTAGAGGGGCCAGTAGAAGGGCCAGTGGAGGGGTCACTGGAGTAAAGGGACCAGTGGAGGGGCCAGGGCAGGGGCCAGTGGAGGGCCCAGTGGAGGGCCCAGTGGAGGGGCCAGTGGTTTAAAGGGGCCAGTGGAGGGGCTAGTGGAGTGGTGGGGCCAGGGGAGGAGCCAATTATATCAGGGAAATAAACCCATGTTTTCAGACAAGTTTAAACCAGCGATAAAAAAAAAAAGAAGTCCATTCTTACCATCGTCCCCTGATCCGGAGCCAGCGTCTGCAGAGAGAAACAACAAAAACACTATTATTATTCAAATATAAGACACAGGCAGAACATGCAAACTGCAAACACTGTACTCCACAGGGTCTGAGAGCTGAACCACAGACCTCCTGGTGATGAGGACATGAACACACAAGGTCTGTACAGGGACTTCAGGAGGGATTTTATAACAGCTGCAACGAAAAGAGAAAGAAGAACGAAGTGACAGGGAGGGGAAAGAGAAAAAGAGAGAGAGAGACGGCAAAGGAGTCAGGGAGAGGAGGAAGAAGGGAAGAAGTGAGAGAAAGAGAAAGAAGGAGGGCAAAGAAGAGAGAGAGATGGGAAAGAAGGGGATGAGTATGAGAAAGGGGGAGAAAAAAGAAGCGAAGGGAGAGAGGGGGAGAGAAAAAGAGGAGGGAAAGGAGTAAAGGAGGAAGGGAAGGAGAGGGGAGGTGAAGAGTGAAGACAGAGAGAGGAAATAGAGAGAGGAAGAAAGAGGAGTGCGAGAAAGAGAGATTGATTGACTTTTAATAGACCTTTATTGTGTCTGTCAAAACATTTTTCATTAAGTTTCATCCACACCTCGCGCTATTTACGAAGAAACAAACTGAAGAGAGTGAAAGAGGGAGAGGAGAAAGAGGGAGAGGAGGGAGAGAAAGAGAAGAGAGGAGATGGAGGAAGGGAGTGTTCCAGAAGTGGGCGATCAACACATCAGTCCTGAGGAGACAGAATGAGGTCTGCAGGTGAAAGAGAAAGAGAAGAATGAATGTGACAAATGTGGGAGGGAAAAGAAGAGGAGGAGAGAGAATGAAGACAGAGGAGAGAGAGATTAAAGAGAGGGAGAGGGAGAGAGAGAATCAAGAGAAGGAGGAGAGGGAGAGACAATGAAAAGAGGTAGATAGAAGAGAGAGAGAAAGAAGAAAGGGAAAACATAGATGAGGAGGAGGGTCAGTCTGACACAGTTAAATGAAGGTCATGTGAAAAACATACAGACTCCTGCTGTAGTCCTGATCAGTCCAGGTTTAGTCCTGGTTTAGTCCTGGTCTAGTCCTGGTTTAGTCCTGGTTTATTCCTGGTTTAGACCTGGTTTAGTCCTGGTCTAGTCCTGGTCTAGTCCTGGTCTAGTCCTGGTTTAGTCCTGGGTCAGTCCTGGTTTAGACCTAGTCTAGTCCTGGTCTAGTCCCGGTTCAGTCCTGGTCTAGTCCTGGTCTAGTCCTGGTCTAGTACTGGTGTAGTCCTGGTCTAGTCCTGGTCTAGTCCTGGTTCAGTCCTGGATTAGTCCTGGTCCAGTCCTGGTCCAGTCCTGGTCCAGTCCTGGTCTCGTCATGTACTGGCCCAGTCCTGGTCTAGTCCTGGGTTAGTCCTGGTCTAGTCCTGGCCTAGTCCTGGTTCAGACCTGGTTTAGTCCTGGTCTAGTCCTGGTTCAGACCTGGTTTAGTCCTGGTCTAGTCCTGGTCTAGTCCTGGTCTAGTCCTGGTCTAGTCCTGGTTCAGTCTTGGTCCAGTCCTGGTCCAGTCCTGGTCTCGTCCTGGTCCAGTCTTGGTCCAGTCCTGGTCTAGTCCTGGTCCAGTCCTGGTCCAGTCCTGGTCCAGTCCTGGTCCAGTCCTGGTCTAGTCCTGGTCCAGTCCTGGTCTAGTCCTTGATTTGTCCTGGATTAGTCCTGGTCCTGGTCTCAAATTGTCACATTTTGAGCTCTGTGGGTCTCAGAAAAAAAGGATGATGCAACTGACACAAAATTTATGTAACACCAGAGAAAGAACTGACAAATAGGAGGAAAGAGGGAGAGAGAGGGGGAAGAGGAAGAGGAGGAGGAGAGAGAGACAGAGAGAGAGAGAGGAGAGAGAGAGGAGAGACTGAGGAGAACGAGGAGAGAAGGAGAGAAGGAGGAGGAGGAGTAGGAAAAGAAATAAAAACAAAGGCGGCTGAGGGAGAGGGGTTCAGAGCAAATGTGATTTTCACATCAAAAGCGTCTGGTTTACAGACAAGCTCTATGGAGAGGCGCGTTTACCTGAAGTAAAGAGACACGACATCAACTACAGACCAGTTGTAGTCCCGGATTAGTCCTGGTTTAGTCCTGGTTTTTTGTCCTGATTTAGTCCTAGTTTACTCCTGGTTTAGTCCTGGTTTAGTCTTCGTTTGGTCCTGGTAGACAGTTTAGACCTGGTTTAGTTCTGGTTTAGTCTTCGCTTGGTCCTGGTTTAGACCTGGTTTAGTCCTGGTTTAGACCTGGTTTAGTCCTGGTTTAGTCCTGGTTTAGTCCTGGTCTAGTCCTGGTTTTGTCCTGGTTCAGTCCTGGTTTAGTCCTGGTTTAGACCTGGTTTAGACCTGGTTTAGACCTGGTTTAGTCCTGGTTTTGTCCTGGTTCAGTCCTGGTTCAGTCCTGGTTTAGTCCTGGTTCAGTCCTGGTCCAGTCCTGGTTTAGTCCTGGTTTTGTCCTGGTCCAGTCCTGGTTTAGTCCTGGTTTTGTCCTGGTTCAGTCCTGGTTCAGTCCTGGTCTAGTCCTGGTCTAGTCCTGGTCCAGTCCTGGTCTAGTCCTGGTCTAGTCCTGGTTTTGTCCTGGTTCAGTCCTGGTTCAGTCCTGGTCCAGTCCTGGTTTAGTCCTGGTTTTGTCCTGGTCCAGTCCTGGTTTAGTCCTGGTTTTGTCCTGGTTCAGTCCTGGTTCAGTCCTGGTTTAGTCCTGGTTTAGACCTGGTTTAGACCTGGTTTAGACCTGATTTAGTCCTGGTTTTGTCCTGGTTCAGTCCTGGTTCAGTCCTGGTTCAGTCCTGGTTCAGTCCTGGTCCAGTCCTGGTTTAGTCCTGGTTCAGTCCTGGTTCAGTCCTGGTCTAGTCCTGGTCTAGTCCTGGTCCAGTCCGGTCTCTGCTCCAGTGACTGTAACTCCAGCTCTGTCCATAACACAAGATCTCATCATCTTTTACTGCCTCCTCCTCTCCTCCCTCTTCCCTCCTCTCTTTATCTCTCTCTCCTAATCCCCCCCCCCCTCTCTCTCTTTTCTCAATAGACTCTTTTATCCGCTTTCTCTCCCCCTCCCCTCTTCCACTCCTCCTTCTCCTCCTCTCTTTCCCTCTTTTCTAAGCACACTCTTTTCTGTCTTTTCTCTCTCACTCCCCTCTCTCTCCCTCTTTCACTCCTCCTTCTCCCCCTCTCTTTCTCTCTTCTCTCAGTGGAGTCTTTTATTCGTGGTGGTTTAATGAAGTTTGCGACCTTTACACAGAGTGCATTATTTAAGAGCAGTTTAAAAGAGGAGGAGAGGAGGAAGACAGGAAGAAGAGAGGAGTGAGAGAGGAGGACAGGAGGAAGACAGGAAGAGGAAGAAGTAGAGAGAGGAGAGGAGGAAGACAGGACCAGGAAGAGGAGAGGAGGAGGGAGAGAGGAGAAGAGGAAGACAGTAAGAGGAAGAGGAAGAGGAGAGGAGGAGGAAGACTGGAAGAGGAAGAAGAGAGGAGGAGGAAGAGAGGAACAGGAAGAGAGAGGGACAGGAAGAGAGGATGAAGAGGAGGAAGAAAGCAAAAGAAAGAGCAGAGGAGGAGGAAGAGAGAGGAGGAAGTGAGGAACAAGAAAAAGAGAGGAAGAGAAAGAAAGGAAGAGGAGAAAGAGGAGGAGGAAAGGAGGTAGAGGAGGAGGAGAGGAGGGAAAGAGGGAGAAGAAGAGGGGTGAAGAAGAGGAGAGGAGGAGCGACAGGAGGAGGAAGGAGAAGTCTAATACTGATATAGTACTAGTCCTGGTCTAGTCCTTCAAGTAGTCCTGGATTAGTCCTGGTCTAGTCCTCATGTAGTCCTGGATTAGTCCTGGTCCTGGTTTAGTCTTCAAGTAGTCCTGGATTAGTCCTGGTCTAGTCCTCATGTAGTCCTGGATTAGTCCTGGTCCTGGTCTAGTCCTCAAGTAGTCCTGGATTAGTCCTGGTCCTGGTCTAGTCCTCATGTAGTCCTGGATTAGTCCTGGTCTAGTCCTCATGTAGTCCTGGATTAGTCCAGGTCCTGGTCTAGTCCTCATGTAGTCCTGGATTAGTCCTGGTCTAATACTTGAGTAATATTTTGACCTGTCTCAGTACTTTTACTTAAGTTAAATTGAGTTTTGTTCTTACACATGTACTCAGATCTGTCCAGCTGTAAAGTTGGAGCAAAGTTCATAATTTCTGTAAAATAATCACAATATCAGGAGGAAGTACTTCTGTGTGTACTGTGTGTACTGTGTGCACTGTGTGTACTGTGTGCACTGTGTGTACTGTGTGTACTGTGTGAACTGTGTGTACTGTGTGTACTGTGTGAACTGTGTGTACTGTGTGTACTGTGTGTACTGTGTGCACTGTGTGTACTGTGTGTACTGTGTGCACTGTGTGTACTGTGTGCACTGTGTGTACTGTGTGTACTGTGTGCACTGTGTGTACTGTGTGTACTGTGTGTACTGTGTGTACTGTGTGCACTGTGTGTACTGTGAACGGTGGTGTATGTGTGTGTACTGTGTGTGTACTGTGTGTACTGTGTGTACTGTGTGTACTGTGTGTACTGTGTGTACTGTGTGCACTGTGTGTACTGTGTGTACTGTGTGTACTGTGTGTACTGTGTGTACTGTGTGTACTGTGTGTACTGTGTGTACTGTGTGTGACTACTTTTGTTTGGTGTTTTTCAGAGCATGACCAGGATCAAGTCTCCTGTTTCACTCAGACACAAGACACAAGGTAGTTCAGACCTGGTTTAGTCCTGGTTTAGACCTGGTTTAGACCTGGTTTAGACCTGGTTTAGACCAGGTTTACTTTCGGTTTAGTCCTGGTTTAAACTGGGTTTAGTCCTGGTTTAGACCTGGTTTAGACCTGGTTTAGACCGGGTTTAGTCCTGGTTTAGACCAGGTTTAGTCCCGGTTTAGTCCTGGTTTAAACTGGGTTTAGTCCTGGTTTAGTCCTGGTTTAGACCTGGTTTAGTCCTGGTTTAGTCCTGGTTTATTGCTGGTTTAGACCTGGTTTAGACCTTGTTTAGTCCTGGTTTAGTCCTGGTTTAGTCCTGGTTTAGTCCTGGTTTAGACCTGGTTTAGACCTGGTTTAGTCCTGGTTTAGACCTGGTTTAGTCCTGGTTTAGACCTGGTTTAGACCTGGTTTAGACCTGGTTCAGTCCTGGTTTAGACCTGGTTTAGTCCTGGTTCAGACCTGGTTTAAACCTGGTTTAGTCCTGGTTTCGACCTGGTTTCGACCTGGTTTAGTCCTGGTTTAGACCTGGTTTAGTCCTGGTTCAGATCTGTCTTAGTTCCGAGTTGTGACACAGACACACGAGGATGGGAGGGCATCCGGCTCACCTGTAGGACACGCCCCCTCTGACATCACGGTGACCTCAGACTGTAGTTTACAGGCGTCGCGCCGCAGGAAACACTCGTTCTGGTAGTTATGGTTATTAGAGCCGCACACTGGAGAGTAGTCGTTATTACACTGAAAGAAAAGAGAGAAAAGAGAAGGATTACGCTGAGAAAAGAGGAGAAAGAGAGAGAACAGACCGGAGAGTAGTCGTTATTACACTGAAAGAAAAGAGAGAAAAGAGAAGGATTACGCTGAGAAATGGAGAGAAGAGAGAGAACAGACGGGAGAGTAGTCGTTATTACGCTGAAAGAAAAGAGAGAAAAGAGAAGGATTACGCTGAGAAAAGAGGAGAAAGAAGAGAGAGAGAACAGACCGGAGAGTAGTCGTTATTACACTGAAAGAAAAGAGAGAAAAGAGAAGGATTACGCTGAGAAAAGAGGAGAAAGAGAGAGAGAACAGATCGGAGAGTAGTCGTTATTACACTGAAAGAAAAGAGAGAAAAGAGAAGGATTACACTGAGAAAAGAGGAGAAAGAGAGAGAACAGACCGGAGAGTAGTCGTTATTACACTGAAAGAAACGAGAGAACAGAGGATTACACTGAGAAAAGAGGACAAAGAAAGAGAGAGAGAGCACACTGGAGAGTAGTCGTTATTACACTAAAAGAAAAAAGAGAAAACAGAGTGATTGCAGTGAGAAAAGAGGAGAGAGAGAGAGAGAGAGAGAGAGAGAGAGAGAGAGAGAGAGAGAGAAAGAGAGAGAGAGACCAGACCGGAGAGTAGTCGTTATTACACTGAGAGAAAACAGAGGGATTAATAACGACTACTCTCCGGTTTAATCTCTCTCTCTTCCTTCCTCAGTGTAATCCCTCTTTTCTTTCCCTCTTTTCTGCAGTGTAATAATGACTCATCTCCGGTCTGTTCTCTCTCTCTTTCTCTTTCGCTCTCCTCATTTCTCAGTGTAATCCCTCTCTTTCTCTCCAATCTGCCCCCAGTCTCTTCCTCTCGCCTCCTCCCTCCTCTTTTCTCTCTCTCTCTCTCTCTCTCTCCTCTCTCCACTTTTCTCTCTCCCTCTCTCCTCTTTTCTCTCTCTCTCCCTCTCTCCTCTTTTTTTGTTCTTTCCCCCTCGCTCTTCTCCCCTCTCTCTCTCTCTCCCTCTCTCTCTCTCCCTCTCCTTCTCTCTTTCTCTCTATCTTTCCCTCTCGCTCTTCCCCCCTCTCTCTGTCTGTCTCGCTCTCCTCTTTTCTCAGTGCACTGCAAAAAGAAAGAAAGAAAATATTTACTATCAGAGAGAGTGAAAGAAAGAGAGAGTTATTACACTGCAGAGAAAAGACAGACAGAAGAATAGATGCACTATCTAACAGAGAGAGAGAAAAGAGAGAGAAGAGATAGAGAGAGGGGATGTCACAGTGAAAAGAGGAACAGAGGAGTATATCTGGGGTGAGCTGCACATGTGAATGACATAGACTTTAAATCAGAGTCATTGTGTAAACTAGATTTTCTGAGCATTGAACAGAGTTCACTCCCCGCAACACGTCCTCACTTCACACTCTGTTCAGACACATCCTCACTTCACACTCTGTTCACACATGTCCTCACTCCGCACTCTGTTCACACACGTCCTCACTTCACACTCTGTTCACACATGTCCTCACTCCACACTCTGTTCACACACGTCCTCACTCCACACTCTGTTCACACACGTCCTCACTCCACACTCTGTTCACACACGTCCTCACTCCACACTCTGTTCACACACGTCCTCACTCCACACTCTGTTCACACATGTCCTCACTCCACACTCTGTTCACACACGTCCTCACTCTGTTCAGACGCGTCCTCACTCCACACTCTGTTCACACACGTCCTCACTCCACACTCTGTTCAGACACGTCCTCACTCCATGCTCTGTTCAGACACGTCCTCACTCCACACTGTTCAAACATGTCCACACTCTGTTCAGACACGTCCTCACTCCACACTCTGTTCACACACGTCCTCACTCCACACTCTGTTCACACACGTCCTCACTCTGTTCACACACGTCCTCACTCCACACTCTGTTCACACACGTCCTCACTCCACACTCTGTTCACACATGTCCTCACTCCACACTCTGTTCAGACACGTCCTCACTCCACACTCTGTTCACACACGTCCTCACTCCACACTGTTCAAACATGTCCACACTCTGTTTAGACACGTCCTCACTCCGCACTCTGTTCACACATGTCCTCACTTCACACTCTGTTCAGACACGTCCTCACTCCACACTCTGTTCACACATGTCCTCACTTCACTCTGCTGTTCAGACACGTCCTCGCTCTGTTCACACACGTCCTCACTCCATACTCTGTTCACACACGTCCTCACTCCGCACTCTCTTCCGACGCTCTCACATTATTCCGCTGGATGTTTTCCTCATCGTCGTATTTGTCAACTACAATGAAAAAGATTCTTTGATTTAATCCTGACAAAAATTTTAATATTATTTTTGGCAAAAGACGAAAATAAAAGTGAGAGTAGGAGTAGAGGAACAAAGGAGCGAGGAGAGAGGGGGAATGAAAGGAAGAGGGAGAGATGGAGACGAGGGAGGGATTGTGGAAGAGAGAAGAGGGATGGAAAATGATCAAAGAGCAGAGAAACAGGAGGAACAAAAGAGAGAGATGAAGATGAGAGGAAGAGAGAGAGATTAAACCTGAGGCCTGAGGCGCTGCTGATGCAACAGAGCAGAAAAATGCCCTGCTCAACGGCTCCACAGGGAGTTAAACCTGCAACCCACGCAAGCCCAGATACAGACAGAGAGAGGGACTGGCAAGAGAAGAAAGAAAGAGAGGGAAGAGAGAAAGGAGAGAGAGGAGGTGGAAGAGGAGGGGAGAGGTGGTGTAAAGGATGAGAGAGGAGAGAGAAGGAGGAGCAGGTTTGGAACGAGAATAAAGACGCGAGGAAGAGAGGGAGAGGGGGATTGAGGGAGAGGGGGAGTGAAGAAGAGGGGAAGTGAGGGAGTGAGGGAGTGCGAGAGGGGGAGAGAGTGAGGGAGAGAGGGAGTGAAGGAGAGAGGGACTGAGGGAGAGAGGGAGAGGTGGAGTGAGAAGAAGAGGGGGGAGTGAGTGAGACGGAGTGGGGAGGAGAGGAAGAGAGGAGGACTGAGTGAGAGAGGAAGAGGCAGAGTGAAGAAGAGGGGGAGTGAGGGAGTGAGAAAGGGGGACAGTGAGGGAGAGAGGATGTGAGAGAGAGAGGGAGAGGTGAAGGGAAGAAGGGAGGAGTAAGAGAGAGAGAGGGAGTGAGGGGTAGTGAGAGAGCGGGAGAGGTAGTGAGAGAGGGGAGTGGAAGTGGAGGATTGGGGGAAGAGAGGCGGAGTGAGGAAGAGGAGGAGTGAGTGAGAGCGATGGAGAGAGGCGGAGTGAAGGAGAAAGGAAGTAAAGAAACAGGGGGGTGAGAGAGAGGAGGAGTGAAGTGAAAGGGGGTGAAGGAGAGGGGGAGCGAGAGAGTGAAGGAGAGGAGGAGTGAGAGACGATGGAGCTGGAGCTTTTCAAACAAACTGTTGAAATGTGCAGGTTTGTCTGACTCCATGGATTTCAGGCAAAGCAACGAGGTTCAGGGTTTTTTACTTGTTTTTTCTTGTTGTTTGATTTGAGTCTGAGGTGAGACCTGGACTAGACCTGGACTAGACCTGGACTAGACCTGGACGAGACCTGGACTAGACCTGGACGAGACCTGGACTAGAGGGGGTCCATCTGGAGGCTGAGACCTGCTTTAGTCCAGGATTACACCCCAGAGGAGAGGAAGACCCCGTTTGGACCTGGACCACGGAGAGACCAGGGAGAGGGCCAGATGGCACCACCTTATGTCCAATCGCTGACCCAGGAACTAAACCAGGACTAAACCAGGAATAAACCAGGAATAAACCAGGACTGGACCAGGATCAAAAGGGATTAGGTAAATTAGGAGCAGGAGGGGCTGTGGGGGGGCTGTGAACGCTGAGATCATCCAGGACTAAACCAGAACTAAACCAGGACTAAACCAGGACTAAATCAGGACTAAATCAGGACTGAACCAGGACTAAACCAGAACTGAACCAGGACTGAACCAGAACTGAACCAGGACTAAACCAGGACTAAACTAGGACTAAACCAGGACTAAACAAGGACTAAACCAGGACTGAACCAGGACTAAACCAGGACTAAACCAGGACTAAACCAGGACTGAACCAGGACTAAACCAGGACTAAACAAGGACTAAACCAGGACTGAACCAGGACTGAACCGGGACTAAACCAGCACTAAACCAGGACTAAACTAGGACTAAACCAGGACTAAACCAGAACTGAACCAGGACTAAACTAGGACTAAACCACGACTAAACAAGGACTAAACCAGGACTGAACCAGGACTAAACCAGGACTAAACAAGGACCAAACCAGGACTGAACCAGGACTAAACCAGGACTGAACCGGGACTAAACCAGGACTAAACAAGGACTAAACCAGGACTGAACCAGGACTAAACCAGGACTGAACCGGGACTAAACCAGCACTAAACCAGGACTAAACTAGGACTAAACCAGAACTGAACCAGGACTAAACCAGGACTAAACCAGGACTAAACCAGGACTAAACAAGGACTAAACCAGGACTGAACCAGGACTAAGCCAGGACTAAACCAGGACTAAACAAGGACTAAACCAGAACTGAACCAGGACTAAACCAGGACTAAACCAGGTCTAAACCAGGACTGAACCAGGACTAAACTAGGACTAAAATAGGACTAAACCAGGACTAAAACAGGACTAAAACAAAACTAAACCAGGACTAAACTAGGACAAAAATAGGACTAAACCAGGACTAAAACAGGACTAAAACAAAACTAAACCAGGACTAAACCAGGTGTAAACTAGGACTAAACCAGGACTTCTCTCACTCTCATTCCTCCCTATTCCTCTCTTTGTTCCCCTTTCTCTCTTCTTACCTTGCTAACCTTTCTCTCCCTCTCTTCCTCTCTTTCTCTCTCTCTCTCTCTCCCTCCCTCCCTCCCTCTCTCTCCCTCTCTTTCTCTCTCCTTTCTCCCGTTGTCCAGCTCTGCCTGTTCCGGTGTCGGCCTGTGGGGGACACCGCTGAGCCCCATAAACCTCCTGCTCCAAAGAGACAGAGGGAGAGTGTGCGGGGCGATCGAAAGAGTCCTGAAGCGTGAAGCCGTTTAGACAGAAACGAGGGAGGGAGTGAGAGACGGAGAGATGGAGAGAGAAAGAGAAAGGGAAGGAGGGAAGGAGGAAGGGGAGAAAAAAAAGAAAGGAGATAAAGTAACTGAAAAAAGATGAGAAAGGGAGAGAGAGAAGAGGAAGGAGAAGAAGAGGAAGGGAAGGAGAGAAGAAATAGAATAGAGAAGAAAGAAAGAGAGAAGAGAGAGGGCAGAAACTGAGGGAGAGAAACAAAGAGAAAGAGAGGAGGAACAGGAGAAAAGGGGGAGGTGTAAGAGAGGAGAGCAAGAAAGGAGGAGAGAGAAAGGGATTTTCATTATTACCATATATATATATATATATATAGATAGATAGACAGATAGATAAATAGATAGATAGATAGATAGATAGATAGATAGATAGATAGATAGATAGATAGATAGATAGATAGATAGATAGATAGATAGATAGATAGATAGATAGATAGATAGATGGGAGAATGGTGAGATACAGGGAGGCGAGAGAAAAAGGGAGAGGAAGAAGAGGGATGGAGGGAGGAGAAAAGGACAAAAAACAGAGAAATAAGGTAGTAGTAAAGTAGAAAAGTAGAAAAAAGTGAGATGGAGGGATAAAGAAAAGAGGGAGGGAGAGAGCAGACTGCAGAGGCTCTAAGCTGTGGCAGGTTTAAGTCTTGATCTTTTTGATTCTCCTCATGTCCACATCGCTTTTTCTCTGCTCCACTTTACCTCCTCCTCCCTCATTCTCTCCCTCCATCCCACTCTCTTTCTTTCTCTCTCTCTCTCTCTCTCTGTCTCTCTCTCTCTCTTTCTCCTGTTGGTGCAGAATGGCAGCCACACCTCTGTCCACGTGCCCCGGGGCAGCTGTGGTACAGGGGAGGCTGAGGAGAGACGACTCAAGTCCAGATGCCTCAGCTCCTTTAGAAAAACCCTGAACCTGTCTCTGCATTTTCAGTCTGTAACTGATCTGTTTTTATCTAAACCAGGACTAAACCAGGACTAAACTAGGACTAAACTAGGACTAAACCAGCACTAAACCAGAACTAAACCGGGTCTAAACCAGGACTAAACCAGGACTAAACCAGGACTAAACCAGGACTAAACCAGGTCTAAACCAGGTCTAAACCAGGACTAATCAGGACTACACCAGGTCTAAACCAGGACTAAACCAGGACTAAAGCAGGTCTAAACCAGGACTAAACCAGGTCTAAACCAGGACTAAACCAGGACTAAACCAGGACTAAACAAGGACTAAACTAGGTCTAAACCAGGTCTAAACCAGGACTAAACCAGGACTAAACCAGGTCTAAACCAGGTCTAAACCAGGACTAAACAAGGACTAAACTAGGTCTAAACCAGGTCTAAACCAGGTCTAAACCACGACTAAACTAGGACTAAACCAGGTCTAAACCAAGTCTAAACCAGAACTAAACTAGGACTAAACCAGGACTAAACCAGGACTAAATCAGGACTGAACCAGGACTAAAACAAGACTGAACCAGGATTAAACCAGGACTAGACCAGGACTAAACTAGGACTAAACCAGGTCTAAACCATGTCTAAACCAGGTCTAAACCAGGTCTAAATCAGGACTAAACCAGGACTAAACCAGGTCTAAACCAGGACTAAACCAGGTCTAAATCAGGACTAAACCAGGACTAAACCAGGACTAAACCAGGTCTAAACCAGGACTAAACCAGGACTAAACCAGGACTAAACAAGGACTAAACTAGGTCTAAACCAGGTCTAAACCAGGACTAAACCAGGACTAAACCAGGTCTAAACCAGGACTAAACCAGGTCTAAATCAGGACTAAACCAGGACTAAACCAGGACTAAACCAGGACTAAACCAGGACTAAACCAGGTCTAAACCAGGTCTAAACCAGGACTAAATAAGGTCTAAACCAGGACGAGACCAGGAATGAACCATTTATATCCATTGAGTTTCCTAAACACAAACTAAACTCCGCCCACAGCACCATTTCAAATAGAGCTGTTAAACTGGGCGGGGCCTGGGGGAGTAAAGGGGAGAGTGACAGGGGAGGAGGGGGCGGGGTCTGGACATGATAAACTGTGATTGGTCTAACACGTATCCACACTTCAAACACCTGGCTGTAATCAGGGCAGTCCTGTGTGATGTCACGTAGTACTTGAAATTGCAGAGGTCGCTGGAGGCAAACACATTTTTGACTGTTTTTGATCAGAAAACTGCAAAAAACAAAACAAAAGGGGCCTCAGGAGCAGTGAAATAATACTATTAAAACACCACAGACACAGTTTAGCAGCAATAAAAGTGAATTTAGTGTTTAGTTCCACTTTAACTACAGGCTTTATGGGACCAGCTTTAAAACTAAAACATAACTTTGGAAAAGAAGAAAGAGGAGCAGAGGAGAGGAGGAGGATACAGGAGGGTACAGAGGAGCAGAGGAGGAGGATACAGGAGGGTACAGAGGAGAGGAGGAGGATACAGGAGGATACAGAGGAGCAGAGGAGGAGGATACAGGAGGGTACAGAGGAGAACAGGAGGAGAACAGGAGGAGAACAGGAGGATACAGGACGGTTCAGAGGAGAAGAGGAGGAGGATACAGGAGGATACAGAGGAGCAGAGGAGGATACAAGAGGGTACAGAGGAGAAGAGGAGCAGAGGAGCTGAGGAGGATACAGGAGGGCACAGAGGAGGTCAAACAGAGCCTCCTCTCTCCTCTTGTTTCTTATCGATCATGTTTCACACGTGTTTGGTTCTCAGCGCTGCATCGATCACAACAGTTTGACCTTTAACCCCCCACTGAGCCCACATACAGAACAGATATTTGTGAAAAATATAAAGAACGAGAGAAAGAAAGAGGGAAAAGAGAGAAAGAGAGAGGAGAGACACTGAGCCCAAATACAGAGCAGATATTTGTGAAAACAAGTTCAAATAAAAAGGTTAAAACCGACTGTTTATAATCCAGAGAAAACAATGGCCGATAAACTCTGCTGATATTTATGTAGGATTATCTGTATTTATGTAATGTAAAAGTACAAATCCTACTGCAGACGGGTAGAAGTCGTCTCGGGTCTGTGCATCTCCAACACGGTGTTGGTGAATTCTACAGCGCCGTCTGGTGGTTTAAAACAGAACTGCTATATCGGTCACATGACACAGGAGATATCGTCACATGACACAGGGGATATCGGTCACATGACACAGTGGATATCGTCACATGACACAGGGGATATCGTCACATGACACAGGGGATATCGTCACATGACACAGGGGATATCGGTCACATGACACAGGGGATATCGTCACATGACACAGGGGATATCGGTCACATGACACAGGGGATATCGTCACATGACACAGGGGATATCGTCACCATGACACAGGGGATATCGTCACATGACACAGGGGATATCGGTCACATGACACAGGGGATATCAGTCACATGACACAGAGGATATCGGTCACATGACACAGGAGATATCGGTCACATGACACAGAGGATATCGGTCACATGACACAGGGGATATCACATGACACAGGGGACATCGTGACATGACACAGGGATATCGTCACATGACACAGGAGATATCGTCACATGACACAGGATATCGGTCACATGACACAGTGGATATCGTCACATGACACAGGGGATATCGGTCACATGACACAGGGGATATCGGTCACATGACACAGGGGATATCGTCACATGACACATGACACAGGGGATATCGGTCACATGACACAGGGGATATCGTCACATGACACAGGGGATAGGATCCCCTGTCACATGACACAGGGGATATCGTCACATGACACAGGAGATATCGGTCACATGACACAGGGGGATATCGGTCACATGACACAGGGGATATCGGTCACATGACACAGGGGATATCGTCACATGACACAGGGGATATCGTCACATGACACAGGATATCGTCACATGACACAGGGGATATCGGTCACATGACACAGGGGATATCGGTCACATGACACAGGGGATATCGGTCACATGACACAGGGGATATCGGTCACATGACACAGGGGATATCGTCACATGACACAGGGGATATCGGTCACATGACACAGGGGATATCGGTCACATGACACAGGGGATATCGGTCACATGACACAGGGGATATCTGTCACATGACACAGGGGATATCGGTCACATGACACAGGGGGATATCGTCACATGACACAGGGGAACAGGAGATATCTGTCACATGACACAGGGGATATCGGTCACATGACACACAGGGGATATCGTCACATGACACAGGGATATCGTCACATGACACAGGGGATATCGGTCACATGAGGGGATATCGTCACATGACACAGGGATATCGGTCACATGACACAGGAGATATCGTCACATGTCACAGATGAGGGGATGGATCGTCACATGACACAGGGGATATCGTCATGTCACATGGACACAGGGGATATCGGTCACATGACACAGGGGATATCACATGACACAGGTCGGTCACATGACACAGGGATATCGGTCACATGACACAGGGGATATCGGTCACATGACACAGGGGATATCGGTCACATGACACAGGGGATATCGGTCACATGACACAGGGGATATCGGTCACATGACACAGGGGATATCGGTCACATGACACAGGGGATATCGGTCACATGACACAGGGGATATCGGTCACATGACACAGGGGATATCGGTCACATGACACAGGGGATATCGGTCACATGACACAGGGGATATCGGTCACATGACACAGGGGATATCGGTCACATGACACAGGGGATATCGGTCACATCACATGACACAGGGGATATCGGTCACATGACACAGGGGATATTGGTCACATGACACAGGGGATATCAGTCACATGACACAGGGGATATCGGTCACATGACACAGGGGATATCGGTCACATGACACAGGGGATATCGGTCACATGACACAGGGGATATCAGTCACATGACACAGGGGATATCGGTCACCATGACAGGAGACAGGGGAATATCGGTCACATGACACAGGGGTATCGGTCACATGACACAGGGGATATATCGGTCACATGACACAGGGGATATCGGTCACATGACACAGGGGATATCTGTCACATGACACAGGGGGTCACATGACACAGGGGATATGTCACACACACAGGGATATCTGTCACATGACACAGAGGGTATCAGTCACATGACACAGTGGATATCGTCACATGACACAGGGGATATCGGTCACATGACACAGGAGATATCGTCACATGACACAGGGGATATCGGTCACATGACACAGGGGATATCGGTCACATGACACAGGGGATATCGTCACATGACACAGGGGATATCGGTCACATGACACAGGAGATATCGGTCACATGACACAGGGGATATCGGTCACATGACACAGGGGATATCGGTCACATGACACAGGAGATATCGGTCACATGACACAGGGGATATCGGTCACATGACACAGGAGATATCGGTCACATGACACAGGGGATATCTGGACAACAGGAGACACAGGGGATTTCTCTCAATGATTTCTCTTAAAGTGACAGAAGCTCACCCTCCACTGCCCGACTCGTTTGGCCCATCACCACACAGAACATTTTTACCCCAAACAAAATGCTGTGAAGTCATGTTTTGTGCAGTTATCTCTTCTCTTACTCCTGTTTTCACTGGTGCACACCCACTGTGATGTACGCACTGCCTTCTCCAGTTTTTTTTTTTTTTTTCGATTTATTTTTGCTGATACGCGTAGGATTCAGCAGCGTCGCATAGTCATTTAGGTACAAATGAAAACATGACGTTTACGGCGATGTCAGCTCCCATTGGACAGCAAGGTTGTGGAAGTCAGCGGACGTGTTTCTTTTAAGTCGGTTTAGATGAATATTTCAATTTCAAAGGTGCAAATTCTGTCAGCTTTAACCGGTCTGAAATGTGATGGAGGATGGAGAGGAGAGAGAGGAGGAAAAGAGGAGAGAGGAGACAGGCAAGGACAGGAGAGAGGAGGAGAGGAGAGAGGGGGAGAGAAGAGGAGAGGGGAGAGGGAAGGACATTCAGCGGGCCGTGATCCTCCAGAGCCTAAATAAAAGATGAAGCACTTTTTCAAATCCTCCACAGAGACTCTGAGCAATTTAGAGGAAAATCAGACACACAGAAGAGGAGAGAGAGAAGAGGAGAGGAGAGAAAGAGAGAGAGGAGGAGGAGAGAGAGAAACAGAGAGGGGATAGAGATAGAGAGAGAGGAGGAGAGAGAGAGGAAGAGAAAGGAGGGGATATGAGGAGCGGAAGAGGAGGAGAGAAAGATGAGATTAAAAATATGAATCTCAGACGGGGAAAGGAGGAGGAGAGGAGGAGAGGAGGAGAGGAGGGGAGATGACCAAGCCAGGTCTAAACCAGGAATAAATCAGGTCTAAACCAGGACTAAATCAGGTCTAAACCAGGTCTAAATCAGGTCTAAACCAGATCTAAACCAGGACTAAACCAGGTCTAAACCAGGACTAAACCAGGTCTAAACCAGGTCTAAACCAGGACTAAATCAGGTCTAAACCAGGTTTAAACCAGGACTAAACCAGAACTGAACCAGGACTAAACCAGGACTAAACCAGATCTAGACCAGGACTACACCAGGACTAAAGCACAAAACCAGGTTCTGACCTGGAGTGCCCTTTGTACAAACTGATTTTCTTGGTTCAGTTTCTTGTTGTGAATATTTCATGGCTCTGCTCCATCTGCAGCTGAGCCAAACCTCCCAGGACCTCCTATAGTCCAGGCCTCAGATCCAAGTCCAGAGTCTTATCCAGAGCAGAGTCCAGGCCAGGGTCCAGACCAAAGTCCAGACCAGAGTCCAAACCAGGGCCCAGACCAGAGTCCAGACCAGAGTCCAAACCAAGATCCAGACCAGAGTCCAGACCAGAGTCCAAACCAGGGTCCAGACCAGAGTCCAGATCACAGTCCAGATCCCAGTCCAGAGCAGAGTCTAAACTAGACTCCAGACTGATACAAAGTTTTATAAAACCCCAGTTTAAGTCCAAAATTACTAGTTACTATTAATAACTGTTACATACAACAACCAATACCACTACTGCTATTAGTACTGCTACTCCTACAGTACTTCTCCCATGTGCATAGGAGGGTGCAGTTTTTCCTCCTCTGACAGGCTCCTGCTGTATTTAACTTTCTGAACAGGTCCATCCTTCACTCTCGTCCTCTAATGATTTTCTATAATCCCCTCCTGTCTGTCAGGGCTGCAACAGCAGTCACCTGTCACTCACTGCAGAGGAGGAGAGGAGGAGAGGAGGAGGAGAGGAGCACAGGGTCAGAGGAGGAGAGGAGGAGGAGAGGAGCACAGGGTCAGAGGAGGAGAGGAGAAGGAGAGCAGCACGGGGTCAGAGGAGGAGAGGAGCAGAGGGTCAGAGGAAGAGAGGAGCACAGGAGAAGAGGAGCACAAGGTCAGAGGAGGAAAGGAGCAGAAGGCCAGGGGAAGAGAGGAGCAGAGGAGGAGAGGAGCACAGGGTCAGAGGAGGAGAAGAGAGAAGGAGAGGAGCACAGGGTCACACGAGGAGAGGAGCAGAGGGTCAGAGGAAGAGAGGAGCAGAAGAGGAGAGGAGCACAGGGTCAGAGGAGGAGAGGAGCGGAGGATTAGAGGAGGAGAGGAGGACAGGAGCAGAGGGTCAGATGAGCAGAGGAGAGGAGGAGAGGAGCACAGGGTCAGAGGAAGAGAGGAGCAGAAGATGTACGGTTGTTCCTCTGGGATCAGCTCCACTTTTGTGTTTTATTAATGAGAAACAAACACAGCTGGAAAAAGGACCTTGTTTAGTTCTGGTTTAGTCCTGGTTTAGTTCTGGTTTAGACCTGGTGTAGCCTGGTTTAGACCTGGTGTAGCCTGGTTTAGTCCTGGTTTAGTCCTGGTTTAGTCCTGGTTTAGTCCTGGTTTAGTCCTGGTTTAGACCTGGTGGTTTTTTCTCCTGTTTTACATGTGGTTTAGACTTGGGTTAGACTTAGTTTAGTTCTGGTTTAGTCCTGGTTTAGACTTGGTTTAATCCTGGTTTAGTTCTAGGAATGGTCTATTTTGGAGACACATACAGTAAATGATAAAACAGGTGAACTGTTCATGGAAATGATTCACTTTGAAAATGTCTCATGTTCTGATGTCGATGATTTTGAATGTTCTGGACACCAGAGCCCTGATGAAGGTTAAAATGGTTAAAGAGAAGAGGAAACACGATGGAGGAATGATGACTCGGTCAGGGCACAGAAAAGGGAGGAGGGCCGAGTGGGAATGGAGCAAGTCAAAGCTCCAGGTTCATTATGAGATTTACAGAGAAAAGATGCACATGCACAACCACACTTTATGTAGAACAAGGAAGAGGCATTTTTCGGACATTATTGGAAGTTGCAGTAACAACTCCTGCAACAGTAAACAGATTAACAAACCCTCCAGAGTTTGCAGTATTCTTTAATAACAAGGTTCAAAAATGCCATAAATTCCACAATAACCACCCTGCAGCCACCGAGACACTTAGAGCTGACTCAGTTTGCACCTGTAACTGACAAAACTGTCCAAGAGATCGACACTATAGTGACGTCATCTACATGCTGCCTCCATGTGGTACCCACTTAAGTCTGTGCTCGACAGTTTGCCGTCACCACTCATTTGCATAGTTAACATTTCACTTCAATCCGAAACATTCCCAAGACCAGATCTCAAATCTGCTGTTTTTAGGCAAAGTTTTTGAAAAAGTAGTTTACCAACAGCTTATTAACTTTCTACATTTTTTTAGATCCCACCACAGCACTGAGACGGCTCTTATCAAGGTGACAAATGACAAAACAGACTTTAAAACAGCTCTGCTCCTGAACAAGTCTCTCCATGGACCAGCACCAAAGTACATCTCCCACATGTTAGAGCCACATCAACCATCTCACACTCTGAGGACTTCAGGAGTCAGGAGTCAGCACTAAATATGAGGATTCAGGGTTTCATTTTTCTGCAGCTAAAACCTGGAACATTCTTCCTGAAGATGTGAGACAGTGTTTAAATCCAGGCTCCAAAAGGTTCTGTTTAGCTGAGCATATGACTGAAAGGTTTATATTCTGTATTCTTCTATTTTAGTGTTGATTTTATGGTGATTATTTGTGATTATTTAAGTTTTGATTTGTTTATATTGTGATTTTAATGTCTTTCATATTCTGTAAAGCTGATGTGGTGCTTGTGTAAGCTGGAATGTAGTCTTGGTTTAAATCTATTTCAGACCAGGTTTAAGCCCTGGTTTAGTCTCTGGTTCAGTCCTGGTTTACTCCTGGTTCAGTCCTGGTTTAATCCTGGTTTAGACCTGGTTTAGTCCCTGGTTCAGTCCTAGCTTAACCTTGTTTTAGGCCTGGTTTGGTCCTAGGTAAGCTCTATTTTAATCTTGGTTTATATCTGGTTTAGTCCTGGTTTAGTCCTGATTTAGTCCTGGTTTAGATCTGGTTCTGTTCTGGTTCACTCCTTCTTTAGTCCCTGTGTTTAAGTCCTGGTTTAGTTCTATTTTAGTCCCTCCTTTAAGTATCTGTGTTTAAGTCCTGGTTTAGATCCAGGTCTGGTCCCTCTGGAGTGGGTCCCTGTTCAGACTGAAGTCCTGGTTAATTGGATCTGATGAGTCCAGTCCCAGAAGTCCTGACCCAGACCGAGCCCAGACCACATCCAGACTGAGTCCAGACTGAGTCCAGACAAGGTCCAGACTGAGTCTAGACTTAGTCCGGATCCAGTCCAGACCTAGTACAGGCCCAGTCCAGATCCAGCCCAGACCGAGAATGACAGTGACAAATGAGCTGTCTGCAGCTGAGGGAGAGTCTGCTGCCATCCAAGAAACAGAGACCTGGTTTAAACTGGTCTAAATGCAGACTAAACCAGAACTAAACCAGGACTAAACCAGGACTAAACCAGAACTAAACCAGGACTAAACCAGAACTAAACCAGGACTAAACCAGAACTAAACCAGAACTGAACCAGAACTAAACCAGAACTAAACCAGAATTAAACCAGAACTAAACCAGGACAAAACCAGAACTAAACCAGGACTAAACCAGGACTAAACCAGAACTAAACCAGAATTAAACCAGAACTAAACCAGGACAAAACCAGAACTAAACAAAGACTAAACCAGGACTAAACCAGGACTAAACCAGAACTAAACCAGGACTAAACCAGAACTAAACCAGGACTAAACCAGGACTAAACCAGAACTAAACCAGAATTAAACCAGAACTAAACCAGGACTAAACCAGGACTAAACCAGGACTAAACCAGAACTAAACCAGAACTAAACCAGGACTAAACCAGAACTAAACCAGAACTAAACCAGAACTAAACCAGGACTAAACCAGAACTAAACCAGAACTAAACCAGGACTAAAGCAGGACTAAACCAGGACTAAACCAGGACTAAACTAGGACTAAACCAGGAGTATTATATTTGACTTAGTAATTGTTTCCTGCTGTTAGTTTTTAGACACAGATTGTTTTGTCGGTGTATTTCATAAATGGTTTTTTTTGTGTCAGATTCCTGGACTAAACCAGATGCCCTGGTTTTATGTTTGTTTCATATTTTCTCACAGATATTTGGACAGTTGATTATTAAAAGTGTCATATTGTCATGTCTTTAGAGTTCACTGGAGTCTCTCACCTCTTCCTCTCTCTCGTCTCCTCTTCTCATCCCTCTTCTCTCCTCTTTTATCTCTCCTCCTCTTCCCTTTCTCTCCACCTGTCTCTCTCTTTCTTGTGTCCTCTCCCACTCTTCTTATGTTTTTTTCTTCTTCCTTCGCTCCCTCCCTGTCCCATATTCCGTCTGTCCTCCCCATCTCCTCTCTCCTTCCCCCTTTCCCTGTCCCACATTTCTCTCTCTTTTTCATCTCCTCCCTCCTTCCCTCTCTTACTTTCTTCTTCTCATTTACTCCTCTCTTATCTCTGGTGTCCTCTGTCTCCTTTCTCTCTTTTCTCTCAGTCTCCTTCTATCTTTCTCTGCCTCTTTTTCTTCTCCCCCTCACTCTCTATTTCTCTCCTTCTCTCTCTCCTTCTCTCTCTCTTTTTCTCTCTTTCACCGCCTCTCTCTGCTCCTAACCTCGTTCCGACTCATTATAAATCTGAGCATGAACCCAGGGGAGAGGTTCAGCTGCAGACGAATCCGGTTTGGACCTGGTTTAGACCTGGTTTAGTCCTGGTTTAGACCTGGTTTAGACCTGGTTTAGACCTGATTTAGACCTGGTTTAGACCTGGTTTAGACCTGATTTAGACCTGGTTTAGACCTGGTTTAGACCTGATTTAGTCCTGGTTTAGTCCTGGTTTAGACCTGGTTTAGACCTGGTTTAGACCTGGTTTAGTCCTGGTTTAGTCCTGGTTTAGACCTGGTTTAGACCTGGTTTAGTCCTGGTTTAGACCTGGTTTAGACTTGGTTTAGTCCTGGTTTAGACCTGGTTTAGACCTGGTTTAGTCCTGGTTTAGACCTGGTTTAGTCCTGGTTTAGACCTGGTTTAGACCTGGTTTAGACTTGGTTTAGTCCTGGTTTAGACCTGGTTTAGTCCTGGTTTAGACTTTGTTTAGTCCTGGTTTAGACCTGGTTTAGACCTGGTTTAGTCCTGGTTTAGTCCTGGTTTAGACCTGATTTAGTCCTGGTTCAGTCCTGGTTTAGTCCTGGTTTAGACCTGATTTAGTCCTGGTTTAGACCTGGTTTAGACTTGGTTTAGTCCTGGTTTAGTCCCTGTTTAGTCCTGATTTAGTCCTGGTTTAGACCTGGTTTAGACCTGGTTTAGACTTGTTTAGTCCTGGTTTAGTCCTGGTTTAGTCCTGGTTTAGACCTGGTGTTAGACCTGGTTTAGTCCTGGTTTAGACCTGATTTAGTCCTGGTTTAGACCCTGTTTAGACTTGGTTTAGTCCTGGTTTAGTCCTGGTTTAGTCCTGGTTTAGTCCTGGTTTAGACCTGATTTAGTCCTGGTTTAGTCCTGGTTTAGACCTGGTTTAGTCCTGGTTTAGTCCTGGTTTAGACCTGGTTTAGACCTGGTTTAGACCTGATTTAGTCCTGGTTTAGTCCTGGTTTAGACCTGGTTTAGTCCTGGTTTAGTCCTGGTTTAGTCCTTAGTCCTGGTTTAGTCCTGGTTTAGACCTGGTTTAGTCCTGGTTTAGTCCTGGTTTAGTCTGGTTTAGTCCTGGTTTAGTCCTTTGTTTCGTCCTGATTTAGTCCTGATTTAGACCTGGTTTAGTCCCGGTTTAGACCTGGTTTAGATCAGATTTAATCAAGCTTAAGACCTAATTTAGTCTTGGTTTAGTCCTGGTTTAGTCCTGGTTTAAGTTTTTGACAGAACATCTGAGGCTTATTACCCTCCTTTTCTATCTCTCTGCCTCACATGTAATTTTCTCGTCTTTCTCTCTACCATCTCTTTCTTCCCCCCTCTCCTCTGATGCTCTTCTCTCCATCCCCTCTCTCCACTCTTCCTCCATCATCTTCCTCACTTTTGTTCCTCTCTCCTCTCTCTTTCCTCTCCCCCGTCCCTCTTTCCCCCTCTCTCTCTCTCTCCTCCCTTTCTCTTCTCTTCTCTCCCTCCTTCTCCCTCTCTCATAAATATGGAAATGTCTCCTGATGTGAAGTCGCTGCAGAGATCCCACTAAACCAACATTATGCTCCATTGAAACTGTGTTGGTCCGTGGCAGAGTGGTTAGCCTTCGCCTCGCAGCCACACGCTCCCGGGTTTAAGTCCTATCTCACGTTTGCATGTTCTCCCTGTGTCTGTGCTTCCTGTGGTTTTTCCCATCAAACTAAAACATGCACAATAAAAGGAAGTGAGCATGGACGCGATTCGGCTCCGTTGACTCTGGCTTTAATTCACTTTCTATTGAAAAACCGTCGCCCCTCCCTCTGTAACTGCTGCTCTCAGACTCGTTATTTTTTAGTCTTAAAATGTTTGTATTAAGGTGCCTTCTTTCTCTTGGTTTGATTGACACTGTTGCTAAGCGCCCCCAGCTAAACCAGCACTGTGGGTGGGAAGGGGCGTTACCTTCAACACCCTTGCTTCTAATTGGTTGCTATGATACTCGCATTTCTAAATATGGCCCCCGGTTGCGTATTTGCTGCTATAATTCTAGCCTTTGTTTAGCTAGAGCCCAACACTCCTCTTCTTTTTTTTGTCTGAATCCTCTTTTTCATACTTAAAACACAGCACAAATCTGCCTTTTCCCTGTTCTAATGTGATGAAATGTTCCGCAGTGGAGCTTTAAACCTGTTCTAATGTAGTGATCTGGTGTGTTGTGTGTAATTCTGGTTACGCAGGACGCGAAGAGGAGAGGAGCAAGAGAAAAGGAGTTAACTGTATCCCACTGTCTCTCCATCTCTCCCCCTCTTCTCTCTCTCTCCATCTCTCTCTCCATCTCTCTCTCTTTCTCTCTCTCTATCTCTTAATTCACACCTTCATCTCTCCCCCTCTCTCCATCTCTCTTTCTCTCTCTCTTTCTCTTAATCCAGCCCTCCTTCTCTCTCTCACCCTCTCCCTCCATCTCTTCATATCTCTCTTAATTCATCCCTCCCTCTCTCCCTCTCGCCCCATCTCTGAATCTCTCCCCCTCTCTCTTTCTGTTAATGTATCCATCCCTCTCTCCATCTCTCTCTTTCTGTTAATGTATCCATCCCCCTCTCCATCTCTCCATCTCTCTCTTTCTATTATTCCATCCATCCATCCCTCTCTACCTCTTTCCATCTCTCCCTCTCTCTCTCTGTTAATTTATCCATCCCTCTCTCCATCTCTCTCTTTCTGTTAATTCATCCATCCATCCCTCTCTCCATCTCTCTTTCTGTTAATTCATCCATCATCCCTCTCTCACTCTCTCCCTTAATTCATTCGTCCCTCTCCTTTCTCCCCCTCCCTCCATCTCTCTTTTAATTCATCCCTCCGTCTCTACACCGCTCTCCCTCTTTCTCTCTCTCTTTCTCTTAGTTCATCCTCCCTATCTCCCCCTCTCTCCCTCTCTCTTAATTCATCCCTCCCTCTCTCCCTCTCTCTCTTTCTCTTAATCCATCCCTCCTTCCCTCTCTCTCATATCAGTGTTGGATCAGGAGGAGGAAATGGACTCCTAGCGTCGTTTATCGTAGCGCGGCGTTAGCGTTAGCTTCTCAGATAAAACCGACCAATCCCGTGTCCTCCTCAGATAAGACTCTGCACGCGCTCACAACCTGCTCCCGGCTCTGGACCATTTTTCAGAATGAGACAAAATAGGGACAGTTTCCACCCCGATGAGCTATTTCAGACTAAATATTAAATATTTTGAATGGGAAAAAGTGAAGTTGAGTATTTAGCATCTTAAAACTTCAGTGGGTTTAAGGGCCTGTGCCAGATTTTTTCCCATGTATCAGAGCAAAATGTGTGTCGCTGCAGAACAAGTACAATGTATAAGCAGCTACTGAGGTCAAAACAAGTCATCTGTGCTGTCTGCATCTAACTATGGAGTGTTTTATGGTCTGAAACATCAGGAAGTGCACTGGTAGCATGCTCTGGTCTCTGAAAGTCATGAAAAGTGCTTATAAACTCATTGTGGTGAATAATTAGGATGCTCTGAATGCATAAGGAAGGCGAGGAATAATTTTAGCACTGCAAACTGTTTAAAATGAACTAGCTCAGTTTTTCACATATTCTAGATGGTAAAAAAAATCAGGTGCAGAGCCTTTAACGTTAAGGCTAAGTGTGAATTCTACGAGACATGACACAGTCCCACCTCCACTGTACCTGCAGCTCTGTGCTCAGTCTGCAACTACTCCTGGACTCACTGCTATAGGTACTGCACCTTTTTATAGTAAAATATGTATCTGTATTTATAAAGCGTTAGGTGAACTTCCCCTCTGCATGTGACCCATCCTTCAGTGTCTCTGGGTGAACTTGTTACTCTCATATGTCCCCAGTTTAGTGCTTGTTTAGTCCTGTTTTAGACCCTGTTCTGGTCCCTGGTTTAGACATTTTTTACTGCTATGATCTGCAGTTTAGTCCCTATTTTAGACCTGGTTTAGTCCTGTTTAAAATCCTGGATTAGTTATGGTTTAGTATTTGCTTTAGCCCCATATTAGACCTAATGTCAGTCCTGGTTTAGTCCTGGTTTAGTCCTGGTTTAGTCCTGGTTTAGTCCTAGTTCAGTCCTGGTTTTAGTCCTGTTTAAGTCCCAGTTTAGTCCTGGTTTAGTCCTGGTTCAGTCCTGGTTTTAATCCTGTTTAGTCCTGTTTTAGTCCTGTTTTAGTCCTGGTCCAGTCCTGGTCAAGTCCTGGTCAAGTCCTGGTCTAGTCTTGGTTTAGTCCTGGTTCAGTCCTGGTTCAATCCTAGTTTAGTCCTGGTTTAGTCCTGGTTCAGTCCTGGTTCAATCCTAGTTTAGTCCTGGTTCAGTCCTGGTTTAGTCCTGTTTTAGTCCTAGTTTAGTCCTGGTTTAGACCTGGTTCAGTCCTGGTTTAGTCCTGTTTTAGTCCCATTTAGCCCTGATGTAATCCTGTGTTAGTGCTGGTCTAGTCCCTGGTTTAGTCCTGGTTCAGTCCTGGTTTAGTTCTGTTTTAGTCTTGGTTCAGTCCTGGCTTAGTCCTGGTTCAGTCCTGTTTAGTCCTGTTTAGTGCTGGTCTAGTCCTGTTTTAGTCCTGTGTTAGTGCTGGTCTAGTCCCTGTTTTAGTCCTGTTTTAGTCTTGGTTCAGTCCTGTTTAGTCCTGTTTAGTCCTGTTTAGTCCTGTTTAGTCCCGTGTTAGTGCTGGTCTAGTCCCTGTTTAGTCCTGTTTCGCCCCTCTCTCCCCTCCGTGCGTCACATGATTCTTGGATCAATATTCCCGTTTTAGCCGCGGTTGTAAACTTAGCAGTGTCATTAGCATTAGCGTTAGCCTCAGGTTCAAGGACACAGGAGCAGACGCCCTGAAACCAAATTATATCAGAACTTCAGAACACGCCGCAGACCCGTCCTTTCAGTCTAAAAACAGAAGAGGGCAAGTTATGGACCACCAGACCGTCCTCAGGGTGCAAATGTTCCTGATATTTTAGTAATTCAGGGGAATACAGGTCTGGAAAAAATAGTCTTGGCACAATACTACAATTTCAAACTTGATTTCAATACAAAGGAATAGACTCGATACTCAATACTGATCCTGATACCACAACGGGATCGACAACAGAATGTGATTTTCAGCATTACATGGTAGTACTTTCTTTTCTATTCCCATATGTCTTATATCTGTGTAATCCCTCAGTTTGCAGTAGGTTCATAGTGGTCCTTGGGTGTGTACTGTTCCATTTGGTCTTATAAAGATACAGCTAAAGATCATTCTAAAGATATTCAGGAAAGGTTCATTTCTGTCCCGTGTTGGTTCAGTCCTGGTTTAATCCTGGTCTATTAGACACAGGTTTAGTCATGTTTCAGTCCTGGTTTAGTCCTGGTTAAGTCCTGTTTCAGTCCTGGTCTGGTCCCTGTTGTAGTTCTCTTTTAGTCCTCTTTTAGATCTGTTTTAGTTCTGTTTTAGTGATGGTTTGGTCCTGCTTTAGTCTTTTTTTCAGTCCTGGTCTGGTCCTGGTTATAGTCCTATTTATTTCCATTTTAGATCTGGTTTAGTCCTGGTTTAGTCCTGGTTTAGTCCTGTTTCAGTCCTGGTCTGGTCCCTGTTGTAGTCCTCTTTTAGTCCTTTTTTAGTCCTTTTTTATCTCTGTTTTAGCTCAGTTTTAGTCCTGGTTTTGTCTTTTTTCAGTCCTGGTCTGGTCCTGGTTATAGTCCTCTTTTAGTTCCATTTTAGATCTGGTTTAGTCCTGGTTTAGTCCTGGTTTTTTTTCAGTCCTGGTCTGGTCCCTGGTTATAGTCCTCTTTTTAGTCCTTTTTAGATCTGTTTTAGTCTGGTTTTAGTCCAGGTTTAGTCCTTTTTTAGTCCTGGTCCTGGTTTAGTCCTCTTTTTAGTTCTATCCAGTGTGTACTGGTTTAGTCTATAAGTCTGTTTCAGTCCAGTGTGTACTAGTCTATAAGTCTTACACTTGTTCTGATACAGCTCAAGATCTTTCTAGAGCTATTCAAGAAAGGCTCATTTCTGTCCTGTGAATAGTCGTGGTTCAGTCCTGGTTTAATCCTGGTCCTTCAGACACAGGTTTAGTCCCGTTTCAGGCCTTATATCTGTGTAATCCCTCAGTGTCCAGTAGGTTCATAGTGGTCCATGGGTGTATCCTAGTCTGTTTTATACTTGTTCTGATACAGCTCAAGATTATTCTAAAGATTCAGGAAAGCTTCATTTCTGTCCTGTGAATGTCCTTTTTCAGTATCGACACCAGCTCAAATGTAAATCTAGTTTCGAGACTAGTTTTGGCATCTATTAGTATCTGATTTTTGATACTTTTGACAATCCTACAAGGAGCAAACATACAGAAAAGTCCCCATATTCCCTGCATGTTTTGTTCTAACCTTAACAATTCTACCTGTTCCCAATTTTAACCCTAAACTACAACAGTTCAAAGAAAACATGCCCACCTATAAATTATTCTATTACAAAAAACAAATCCAAAACAATTATGTCAGCTTATGAGGAAAAAATATAACAAGGGACTGAGAAACAAGGTGAGTGCTTTACTTTAGAGCTTCAGAGAGTGAAGAACTAAACTGTTAATCTGAGGCGAGAGAAATGTCGTTTTGAAAATGGGTGATCGATGAGTCACTGAAATAAACAAATCTGATTGGACAGGAGGGCGTGATACGAAATACAGAAAGGTTTATCAGGCTGGACCATCGTGACTGGACTGTGCTGTATGAAAAGATGAGCAAACATAAGCCCGAGTATGTGGGGACACCTGACGTTCTTCGTGCAGATGCTGATACAATGTGTTCTCCTGCTCTTTGTAACAATCTGAATATTGAATCGTGAACCTTGAAACAGCTATGGTCAAAAACATAGATTATCCTGTAAGAGAAAATGAAACCAAGGTCATCTGGCTTCACTACAGCTGCAGATACACAAGCACAGAGCCAAAGTGCGCTTAACCTTCAGCACACTCGCCCAGAATATGAATCCATCTGCTTCACCTCCAAACCAGAGTCGGGTTTTCACCATTTAAAACGAAGAGCCCGACACAACCGCACGATATGGATGTAAGAATAGATTATTACGACGACGAAGAGCTGCTGCTGTGGTGCTTTTGCTGTAGTGTAATGTTTTACCTTGAAGTCGCAGATGCAGGTGACCATGTTGCCGATCCTCAGGCACTCGCCGTCAAACTTGCAGGTGTTTGTGTCGCAGAGGAACAGGTCGGTGTCACGGTCGTCGTAGCCTGAGGACCAAAAGAAACCGGCAAAGATTAGGACTGCGGTATTAGTCTGTGTAATCCCTCAGTGGTCCAGGTCTGATCCACAGCAAAAGACCAAGTTTAAATCTGTCAACTGCACAAATCGTTGTAGGAGTGAAGACGTTTCGCTGCTCATCCAAGCCACTTCAAACTGAACTTGGATGAGCAGCGAAACATCTTAACTCCTACAACGATTTGTCCAGTTGACAGATTTAAACTTTTGCTACCACTGCAGTATTCTCTGACATTCATATCCAGCCACATGGATTCTCTGATATCTGCTCACAAACTCCCAAGAATCCGTCTTGAGGTACTCCCGCTGTAAGGTTCAGATTCACCCAGCAGCGAGCGGACCAATCACAGAGCAGCACTGATGTTTGTGCAGAGGTGAAGCGCTCAAGTAAACCAAAAGAAATATGGCGACACAGACAGATGAACTTCAGCCTATTGTAGCCAAAATACTATTATTTTCTAACCACAGTGGTCCCTCGTTATGTTCTAAAAATAACCTGCAGTAGTCAGCTTTATTTTTTACAATTATTCCATATGATTCTTGGCTGTAAAACCCCTCACCACACACTTTATACACTTTTCTCACACAGGCATGAACATTTTCTCACATTTCTCTCTTGTTTAAACTCTCTCAAAGTTCAAACCTTCGTCGGTGCCTTTGTCGGTGCAGAACGTTTCATCGACATTGTGGGTTTTGTCGGGGAGAAAACTTGCAAACATACAGCACTTCAGAGTCACACTGAGATCCAACATTTATGTAAATTTGTCTGACACATTCTGTACTGTACAGGAGACACGGAGGAGACTGATGGACAATGGTCTACAGTCCCTCAGCCAATCAGGACGCAGAACACAATGGTCTACAGTCCCTCAGCCAATCAGGACGCAGAACACAATGGTCTACAGTCCCTCAGCCAATCAGGACACAGAACACGCAGGTCTACAGTCTCTTAGTCAATCAGATTCAAATACAAATCATGATGTTCCCTGTTTTCCCGATCACTTTCAGTGAGAGCTGCTTCAGATTGAGAAATGTCCAACTCATCTCAGGGGGATACACACATGAAAGTTTTTGTCCATTTGACAGAACTGAATTTTTCATTTACCCGGGATCATGTCTGGACGACTGAGATTCAGACACAGATTCATTGCAGTCGAATCAAAATTGCAGTTTGAACTAATGCAACCCACAAAGACTGCAGTTTTTGAAGTACCGTAATTTCCCCCACAAACAACCAAACCTCCTGTGTTAGCACAAAAACTGCTAACCCTGTAATTTAAATCCGTACAAACATGTTGTGAAATGTGATTCTTGTATTAGTTTAGAAATCACAGTTATATTTTTTCCCTCCCAATCGTTCAGCCCTAAGTAAAATATGAATAAACTGTCAATAAACGTTCAGTAAAAGATCCATACAGTTTAGATTCTCAGCTCTGCCTCTCAAGTGTCAATCTGCAGCCAGCTATTGATCCAGATTCATGCATGGAATATAGACCAGGACTAAACCAGGACTAAACCAGGACTAAACCAGGACTGAACCAGGACTAAACCAGGACTGAACCAGGACTGAACCAGGACTAAACCAGGACTAAACCAGGACTAAACCAGGAGTAAACCAGGACTGAACCAGGACAAAAACAGGACTAAACCAGGACCAAACCAGGACTAAACCAGGACTAAACCAGGAGTAAACCAGGACTCAACCAGGACTAAACCAGGACAAAACCAGGCCTAAACCAGGACTGAACCAGGACAAAAACAGGACTAAACCAGGACTAAAACAGGACTATACCGGGACTAAACCAGGAGTAAAACAGGACTAAACCAGGACTAAAACAGGACTAAACCAGGACTAAAACAGGACTATACCGGGACTAAACCAGGAGTAAACCAGGAGTAAACCAGGACTAAACCAGGACTAAACCAGGACTAAAACAGGACTAAAACAGGACTAAACCAGGACTAAACCAGGACTAAACCAGGACTAAAACAGGACTAAACCAGGACTAAACCAGGACTAAACCAGGAGTAAACCAGGACTGAACCAGGACTAAAACAGGACTAAACCAGGACTAAAACAGGACTAAACCAGGACTGAACCAGGACTGAACCAGGACTAAACCAGGACTAAACCAAGTCTAAACCAAAGGGTGCATTCACATTGGTTTGAGCTCAGTTTAGTCCAGATAATAGACCTGGTTTGGTGATGTTCTAGTCCTGGATTAGTTTTGATGTGGTCTCTGTGTGAGTGTGAACACACCTAAGGACACATCCAAGGCCAAACCAGGACTAAACCAGGACCATGCCAGGACTAAACCAGGACTAAATCAGGACTAGACCAGGACTAGGCAAAAATCAAAATGCGACCTTTGTAAAAGTCCCTGTCAGCTGAGCAGGAGCAGTTTGTGTTTGCACTGTGCTGAATGGGAAAAATATTTCTGGTCTGAGAGGATTTTTTTGCTGCAGCACCAGTGAATGTCCACGAATCCAACATCGTGACAGGTCTAAGCTGCAACACTCTACCCAGATGTTTTAATAGCTCCATGGTTAGCATCTGTTAGCGTTGTTAGCTCGTCAGCGTGAGGCACAGGAAACAGCAGATTTCCCGATCGGCGCGCCCTGCTGCTCCGGAGCAGATTACAACTCTCTGAATTATTCACCAAAACAAGCTCCGGCATCAAATATTCATCACTCGTGTTTTCATCGGCCGAACGCTACGAACCAGAGCCACTTAGCGCACTCTGCTAGCGGCTACACCTGCTCCTCCTGCTCCGGCTGCTCTACACACTCTCACGCACATCAAACATTTAAAAACAGCTAAAACACATGAGCAGGACAAGCAAGAGGCCGAGAGGAGGAGAGGAGGGAGAAAGAGGAGGAGACGGGGAGAGAGGGGAGGAAAGAGGGAGGAGAAGGAGGGATGGACGGAGGAGGAACTGAGGGGAGTGAGGGAGGAGAGGAGAACGGGTGAGAGGATTTGAACTTCGTGAGTAGGAAAAAGGGATAGTGGGGATAAAAGGAGAGGAGAAGAAAGGGAAGAAGAGAAAAGAGGAGGAGGACCCAAGAGAGAAGAGGTTGTAATTGGGCTAAAAACAGTAACTCGCTGTTTACGCTCGTCTGTCCAGAACATCACACTTTGACTAAAACTTTACAAAAACGAGTGGATCTGGGGCTGTGTCCTGTCTCCTTGATTCCAGAGGACGACAGTTTTTCAATGTAAAGTGAATTGGAGCCAGAGTTGATGGAGCCCAGCAGCAGATTAGCTATGTCCAGTTATATATACTATGAAAACAGAGCAGATTTCAGTAGAATCAGCGATCAAAGCACCAAAATCTTATATATCTCAGGTAAAAGAAGTTATATATTTTGTTCTGAATGAGATGGGAGTTTTGGAGAGGAGACATCTTCTGCGTTTGAGCGTCTGTGGTTGGGTTGTAGAAGGGATTGGCTCGTCAGGCGATGTTTACCACCTATTGATGTTGCAAGGTCTGTAGCAGGATTACAAAAACATGTAAATGTGGCCAGTCAGCTGAATTCTCAGATCATCTCATGAGAATCCATCTTGGCAGCCTCCCAACAGGACAGAGACTGGACCAATCACAAAGCAGCATTAAAGTGTGGCCGGGCCAGACTCGACAGACACACTTCAGCTTATTCTCGCAGAAATACAGACTGTTTCGATTGGGATGATTGTGCAGAGGGAAGAAGAGCTTTGTGCGTTTGCGGAGGGAAAGATGTCTGTGCTTTTCTCTCAACCGGATGTGACAAAAGTTTAATTTAACGCCTCGTTCAGCTGGTGTGAGGCTTCGGCCAATCAGATTTAAATACTGGTTATGACATTTTGCCCACAGTCTGTATAAATAAGTGGACTAAGTGAGTGTGACGTCTCCCACGCCGTTTGGCTCCAGTCAAATGAAGCTCCTCGAGGCTAGAGCAGCTATAGCAGCTAATTTACAGCCAAGGTCCATAGTTAGGAATCAAACCGTGAGTATCATAGCAACCAAAGAGCCAATCAGGAGCGAGGCTGTTGAAGGTAACGCCCCTTCACACCCACACTTTAGTTTTAGTTAGTTTTTTTAGGTTTAGCAGGGAGTGGGCGCTTAGCAATGCTGTCAGTCAAACCTGTTGCTAGCGGAGGCGACCTCAGGGAAAGAAGGAGCCTAATTTATTAATGTTCATATCTTGATTTACAGACAAAATAGTGAAATAAAAACACCAGGATCATGTAGAGCGGGTTAATACGAACATTCGAAGAACAGTATGACGAGTCTGACAGCAGCAGTTACAGAGAGAGACGCCACAGTTTTTCAATAGAAAGTGAATTGAAGCCAAAGTTGATGGAGCCAGAAGCACGCCCATGATCATTTCCTGTTCATATTCCTACTTGCTAGTGCTGTTACTTCAATCAAAAAATGACACAACTAGTAGTAAAAGTATTCTGAAAAGACCTCCGACCCTAGACTGATAAGTGTAGTACTCAAGTCCAAATCTGAATCTGGCGTTGGCTGGTTTTTAGAACAGAAAACAAGAGATTTAACTTAACCTCAGAGGATTTCTAGTAAAGACTGAATCAAACCATAAACAGATGAAGGAAATGAATTTATATTTTTAGTTTTTGGCTGAAATCTGTGAGTGAAGGAAGATCTGGCAACCACAAGGGATTCAACACTTTTGCTCTTTTAGTTTGAGCAGAGACAGCCAGAAAAGAGAGACAGAGGGAGAAGAGGAAAGGAGAGCAGCCAAAAGAGAGAGGGATGGAGAGAGAAAGAGAGAGAGGAGAGAGGGAGAGGAAGGACAGAGAGCAGCCAAAAGAGAGAGGGATGGAGAGACAGAGAGAGGGGGGAGAGAGAGGGAGAGGAAGGACAGAGAGCAGTCAAAATAGAGAGGGATGGAGAGAGAGGGAGAGGGAGAAAGAGGGAGCAGAGAGAGGAGCAATGGGGGAGAGAGAAGGAGCAGCCAAACGAGAGAGAGGGAGTAGAGTGAAAGAGAGCAGGCACTGAGCCACAGAGGGATTAAAACTGTGGCTCTTTAAAGAAGTTGAAACTGAAACTTAAAACCAAATACAACAAAAATAGAATAATCAGGACTGAACCAGAACTAAATCAGGTCTAAACCAGGACTGAACCAGGGCTAAAACAGGACTAAACCAGGACTAAAGCAGGACTAAGTCTCAGACTCCACATCGGGGGAAAAGGCTCCTTCCCTCCTCCTTCAGGCCCCGCCCCTTCGCCTGCACTCCTTTAATCCTGTTTCTGACTCAGAGATGGGACTAAACTCTGATTATGAATATTGGATTACACATTTATGATGACAATGAATAATCTGTCACCAAGCTCCAAGATACCACTGCAGTACAGCATTTGTTTAGTCTTGGTTTAGACCTGGTTTAGACCTGGTTTAGACCTGGTTTAGCCCTGGTTTAGACCTGGTTTAGCCCAGGTTTAGTCCTGGTTTATTCTTGGTTTAGCCCTAGTTTAGCCCTGGTTTAGTCCTGGTTTAGCCCTGCTTTAGTCCTGGTTTAGTCCTGGTTTAGTCCTGGTTTAGTCCTGGTTTAGTCCTGGTTTAGACCTGGTTTAGTCCTGGTTTAGTCCTGGTTTAGTCCTGGTTTAGACCTGGTTTAGTTCTGGTTGGTTTAGACCTGGTTTAGACCTAGTTTAGTGCTGGTTTAGTCCTGGTTTAGTCCTGGTTTAGTTCTGGTTTAGACCTGGTTTAGCCCTGGTTTAGACCTGGTTTAGTGCTGGTTTAGTCCTGGTTTAGTCCTGGTTTAGTGCTGGTTTAGTCCTGGTTTAGTCCTGGGTTCTTCCTGGTTTAGTCCTGGTTTAGTCCTGGTTTAGTCCTTGTTTAGTTTCAGTTTATTCCGGGTTTAGTTCTGCTTTAGTTCTGGTTTAGCCCTAGTTCTTGTTAGTTTGTTAGTTTGTTCAGATTTCAGTGATTTAGTCAGTTCTTCTGGACATGTTTAAAATGTGACCTTTGAACAGAATGCGTCTATTAAAACGTAAATCACAAATCTAATCACAATTGTAATACTTATCAGTATTCAATACTCTTTACTAAATTGGTCAGCCCTATTTTGAAGGTATGTAAATGTGTGTCAGATGCCCTCCCTGTGTCTTCATGGAGTCTTATTCTGGGTAAAAACTACTAACGCTTTAACCATTTACTTCATTTGTGCCACTGTAATGGGGCATTTCACGCCTGTTAGCATCCTGGCGAGCCCTATTGTTCTCTTTGTTTCCTTTGTTTGCTTTGGGTCTGAGGATGGAGTTATAGATGATGTCCAAGGCCCAGCTCCTGTCCAAGGAAGGATCGTCTTTCCTAACAAAAATTGCTTCTATTTCTCTTCTATCCTGCATCTATAACTCCATTATCAGACCCAAAGGAAACAAATGAAACAAGGAGAACAATAGGGCGAATAGTGAGGATGCTAATAAGTGTGAAAGCCCCCATTACGGTGACCCAAATGAATATGATAAGCATGACTCAGGCACAGTGCAGTCAGACCGAGCCTACAAACAGAAAGTGGAAGTATTAGTTGTTTCAGTTTCAGTTTTAGTGCTCCTCCCTCCAGACGGATAAAACGCAGTGTCCTTCAGAAATCTGACCAGAACTGAAGAAGCGGTTTTGGCTGAGCAGCGAAACGTCTTCACTCCTACAACGTTTTGTCCAGTTGACAGATTTAACTTTTGGCTTTTACTCTGGATCAAACCTGGACGACTGAGGGATTATACAGACATTTTCTCAACTGTGAAATTAAAGAGAAAAGAAGCAACATCACAATGGAGAATGACAGGTTTGTGGAGATGCGAGTCCACTCACAGTAAGGACGCACGTTTCAATGTAATAAACTAAACAAAATGAAAAAACAAACATGCTTTTTTTGGCTATAAAGTACCATACTGTGGCTTTAATGTTAAAAACCAAATCAGGAACTAAACATGTATGAGAACTAAAAGGACCAAGGGTTAAACCAGGATTAAACCAAGTCTAAACCAAGACTGAACCAGGACTAAACCAGGACTAAACCAGGACTGAACCAGGACTGAACCAGGAGTAAACCAGGACTAAACCAGGACAAAACCAGATCTAAACCAGGACTAAACCAGGTCTAAACCAGGACTAAACCAGGTCTAAACCAGGACTAAACTAGGACTGAACCAGGACTAAACCAGGACTAAACCAGGACTAAACCAGGACTAAACAAGGACTAAACTAGGACTAAACCAGGACTGAACCAGGACTGAACCAGGACTAAACCAGGACTAAACCAGGACTAAACCAGATCTAAACCAGGACTAAACCAGGTCTAAACCAGGACTAAACCAAGTCTAAACCAGGAGTATACCAGGACTAAACCAGGACTAAACCAGATCTAAACCGGGACTAAACCAGGTCTAAACCAGGACTAAACCAAGTCTAAACTAGGAGTATACCAGGACTAAACTAGGACTAAACCAGGTCTAAACCAGGACTAAACCAGAACTAAACCAGGTTTAAACCAAGACTAAACCAGGATTTAACCAAATCTAAGCCAGGACTAAACCAGGACTAAACTAGGACTAAACCAGGACTAAACCAGGACTAAACCAGGACTAAACCAGGTCTAAACCAGGACTAAACCAGGACTAAACCAAGACTAAACCAGGATTTAAGCAAGTCTAAGCCAGGACTAAACCAGAACTAAACCAGAACTAAACTAGGACTAAACCAGGACTAAACCAGGACTGAACTAGGACTAAATCAGGGCTAAACTAGGACTAAACCAAGACTAAACCAGGACTGAACCAGGACAATTCAGCTTTAAAAAATAGAAAACTTGCTCCATATTTCTAACACGTTTCTAAAAGAACCTTTATCAAACACTTCTCTGAACATGTGCTCAGACATGTTCACATCTGACAACATTCAAACAACATACTTTACAATTTAAGTACTAGACTGTCACCTATTCGTCTCCATGGAGATGTGATTGCTTTTACCAGAATGTTCCACTGTATGGCATCAAAATTATCCGTCTCCATGGTGATGAACAGGAGACGTCACCAGGGCAGGTTATGGGTCAGATTTGTGGACAGGAGAGGGCTGCCCACAGTGAAATGCAAGACTTTTAAGAGCCTGGTGTGAAATAAATGCAAGATACATCAGTTTAATGCCATACTGCGGAACATTCCTGACAAAAGAGTCACATTTTCATGGAGATAAGTAGGTACGGGACCCCCACAAAAACATGCACCTTTAAAAAGAGATGAACATATTGAATAAAATCTGAATTTCACATTTACTGTTCTAGTAAACTGTGGACTTTCCTGGTTCTGATCCTTTGTCCTCTGCATCAGCGACACTTCCTCTAAACCACGGACTGAAACGGGTCAGATGAAGCTCCTGACCGTCAAACAAGGGTCAAAAATAACCTCAAAACAACAGATTTAGATTTGAAACGAGCTACAAGTTTATCTGTGGCACAAATGCACCAGGGGATGTTTAAAGGGGACGTTTACAGGGGAGTCTGTTTAAAGGGGAAGCTGTGAGTCCAAATGACCAAATCCAAATGATCTCTGCTCACAGGTTTGGGCGAATTCCGTTAGATTCGGTGAAAGGAGAGAGGTCTGTCCCTGCGCAGCGTTTGTCTGTCCCTGCACGTTATTAACCTTTGCAATCAGAGAAACATGAAGCTTAAACATTGTTCACGCGCGTTTGTGTCGCTCTGTCACGCGGCCGACACGCGGCAGACACGCGGCAGAGCGCAGACCCGCGGCGGGCAGGTGAGAGCGGCGCCGCGCGGTACCTACCGGAGCAGTTCCAGCCGGTGGGCGTCTGACAGTCGCTGAGGGAGGACGGGAACGCGCGCAGCTGCTCCACAGGTAACGCGGCGAGGAGCGACACAAGCGTCAACCGCAGCCAGCCGCCCGCGCCGCTCCAGCACCAGCCGCGCGGCAGAACCATGTCAGCGGCAACACGCGGCGCAGCAGGCGTCACAGGCGGCGGCAGGGGGCTCCGGGGGAAGAACACACACACGCCGACGATCTCAGCTCTCCGTGGCCGCTCACAGCGCTCCCACACCGGCGCATCGTCCGCGCAGAAGAGCCGCCACCCCCATGCGCCAAAAGTTATCCATACGCGGTGTCCGGAGGCGAGGTTTTCCGAGGCGAGCGATGCTGTAGGATCCCGGGGAGGCGAGGAGGCACAAACACGGAGGCGGTATTCCGTTGCGTAGTAATAAAATCCAGTGTTGGAGGCGCGGGAACGGTGCGGTGCGGCGCGGTGAAGGCTCCTCCGTGCGTCCGCCGCGGTGTCGCTCCCTCTGTGTCCGCGGTGTGAGCTGTGCGCCGTGACTTTCTCTCTTTCTCTCCCCCCTCTCTCTCTCTTTCTCTCTCTTTCTCTCTCTCTCCTCTTTGATGGGGTCACGTGGTGTGTGATGGTGGGATGGAGGAGGAGAGAGACGAAGAGAGGAGGCGATGGAGGAGAGGACGACAGGGGATAAAGAAAGAGTGGAAAATGAGGCGCGTGAAATCAGGCCAAGCCCAAAGGAACCGGCAGAGGGCGCACGGACACAGCCGCGCGCGCACTGAGGACAGAAGCAGCCACCTGATGACGTCACAAGCTGCAACAGAGTGTTGTCGGCTGTGCAGGATTACTGAAACAGGACTGCACCAGGACTAAACCAAGACTGAACCAGGACTAAACCAGGACTAAACCAGGCCTGAACCAGAACTGAACCAGGTCTAAACCAGGACTAAGACAGGTCTAAACCAGGACTAAACCAGAACTAAACCAGGTCTAAACCAGGACTAAAGCAGGACTAAGACAGGTCTAAACCAGGCCTGAACCAGAACTGAACCAGGACTAAACCAGGACTAAACCAAGACTAAGACAGGTCTAAACCTGGACTAAATCGGGACTAAACCAGGACTAAATCAGGACTAAATGTGGACAGTAAAAGGGGATTTTTTGTCCCGTGATGAAACATGTCGGTTTGTGTCACGAGTTCTGAGAAGAGGAAGATACGCTTTACAGTGAAGGAACGAAAGAAAGAGGGAGGAAGAGGAGTGAAAGAGAGTGAGATAGACAGAGAGGAAAGAGGGAGAGGCAAGACAAAGGGGGGAGAGAGGAGAAAGGGGTGGAGAGAAGGAGAGAGAAAGAGAAGAAAAAGAGGAGAGATAAGCAACATTTTCCTGAGCGTGAAATCAGGAACAATGGTCCAGTGTCGCACCGCCTCCGGACAAGGCCAAGTTCAATACAAGAGCTACTAAGTGCTACTACTACTACTACTACTACTACTACTACTGCTACTACTACTGCTACTTCTGCTACTACTGCTACTACTGCTACGTTTACTACTATTAATACCACTACTACAGGTTTAACCCACAGACAATGAAGGATTACAGAAATAAAGTATTATTGGGTTTCAGATGGGTTTAGGTCCTGGGTTTGTCCTGGTTAGTTCTTGTTTAGACCTGATTTGGTCCTGGGTCAGTCCTGGTTTAGACCTAATTTAGCCAGGGTTTAGTCCTGGTTTAGACCTGGTTTAGTCCTGGTTTAGTCCTGGTTTAGACCTGGTTTAGTCCTGGTTTAGCCATGGTTTAGGCCTGGGTTAGTCCTAGTCCTGGGTTAGTCCTGGTTTAGATCTAGTTTAGTTCTCGGTTAGTCCTGGTTTAGACCTGGTTTAGCCCTGGATTAGACCTGGTCTAGTTTCTGGTTTAGTCCTGGTTTACTCCTGATTTAGTCCTATCTCTGTCCTGGTTTAGTCCTGGTTTAGTCCTGGGTTAGTCCTAGTCCTGGTTTAGTCCTGGTTTAGACCTGGTTTAGTCTTGTTTTAGTCCTGGTTTAGTCCTGGGTTAGTCCCAGTTTAGTCCTGGTTTAGTCCCGGTTTAGTCCCGGTTCAGTCCCGGTTTAGTCCTGGTTTAGTCCTGGTGTAGTCCCGGTTTAGTCCCGGTTTAGTCCCGGTTTAGTCCTGGTTTAGTTCTGGTTTAGACCTGGTTTAGCCCTGGGTTAGTCCTAGTCCTGCTTTAGACCTGGTTTAGTCCTAGTCCTGGTTTAGTCCTAGTCCCGCTTTAGACCTGGTTTAGTCCTGGTTTAGTCCTGCTTTAGACTTGGTTTAGTCCTGGTTTAGTCCTGGTTTAGTCCTGGTTCATAATCACCAAATGTTTGAATAAATCATGCGTGTGAGCGACTGACAGCGCCTCCCGGGGGCTCCGGCCGGGATCACATTTCACCGGAGGGAAAAGAGAGGGAGGAGAGAGGGGAGAGGAGAGGGGGGAGGGATGAGAGAGGGATGAGATGAGAGAAAAAAGACAGGAGAGAGGGGAAGGAGGGAGAGGGAAGAGAGGAGGGAGTGGAGGGGGAGAGAGGGATTAGAAAAAAGGAGAGGGTGAGAGAGAAAGAGGAGGAGATGTAGAGAAGGAAAAGAGGGAGGAAAGAAGAGGAGGGGAAAAGGGAAAGAAAAGTGGAGAGGCAGAAGAAGATGCACAAACAGGAGAGGGGGGGGGGGGAGCAGGAGAGAGATAAAGAAAGAAAAAGTGAAGTTAGAGAAGGAGGTGGAGAGAGAAAGGAGAGGGAGGGAAAAGAATGACAGAAACAGGAGAACATGAGGACAGTAGGAATGAGAGAACGACATGAGTGCGTAAGAGGTAAAGAGAGAGTGATAGAAGAGAGGGAGGGAGAGGGGTGATAATGGATAACTATGATGTCACCCTATGTATTGATTTTGTATTTTGGAGATTTTTGTTTCTCTGCGACTAATGCACTGAACATCTGCTCAGGTTTAGGCTTCGTTTATGGTGAATACTGTGAATACTGAAAGTGTAGTAGTAGTAGTAGTAGTAGTTGTAGTAGTAGTGGTGTGTGAATGTGTGTGCAAACAGGCGAGTGGTTCCTTGACATATAGGAAAAGCGATATATAAAAATGTGACCACTCACCATTTACAGTAAGTTTGCACAATACTGTTCATTTATAACACGGCCCCACTTCTCCACGTGTCAAACAAAGTAGAAATATGAACCAAACCATTGTCTCGCTGCTCTGTAAGTGTCATCCATAATCATGATCATAACGTCTTTTTATCACGTTTTTTCATAATGTCTTTTATTATGACACAATCATCGACTTTTACGGCGTGTGCTGTTTTGAACCCACGTCCCCTCCGCTCGTACGATCTGTGCACATCATCACGCGAGGAAATGTCACTGCATTCTGGAGTGTTTCCGATGATAATAAAATATCAAAGGGCGCGCTCGTCTCTGTGTGTGAGGGAGAGGTGAGGACGGGGATGGTACAGGCCGGAATGACAGGCTAAATGAGTGTGTGTGTGTGATATGTAATATGATTGAGTACAATAGAAAAATGACATATTAGAGTAGGGATTGTATCGGCTGGGAGGACATGGGTAAATGAAAGAGGACATGCAAACAGAAGATCGTATCAGTCGAGAGGACAGGACAAAAATAAAAGAAACATGCATCATGAGGGTGGTGGATCATATCGCTCAAGAGGACATGGTAAACGAGTGTGTGTAATATGAATACAATAGAAAAAAGACATGCCAGAGATGGAATTGTATCAGTCAAGAGGACAGGGAAAAACAGTAAGTGAATTTATGAACAAAATTGTCAGTTGAAGATTATATCGGCTGAGAGGACAGATTAAGCAACGCGCGATGTTTGTGTGTGATGGAGCAGGCTGCAGTTTTAGAGCAAACCCGTTTTGCTCTTTAGTGAAAATCTATGATGCCTGTGGATCATTATGTTATAATTTGCACATTTTAAATCACAATATTCATCTAAAATGACTAAATAAAAGAAACAAACTCACTGATTTATGTGTCAGAAAACTGCAGGGCCCAGTGGGAACTGACATCACAATAAAGAGCCATGTAGTTGTCGAACCCTCCTATGGATACCTGCAGATCACACTAGCAAGCAGTGCATTTTTTCATGTGTATCAAAATGTGTATCAACGATTAAGAAATTAAAATTTGAGAACAAAGTGCGTACGTCACAGTGGGAATGTGCCAGTGGCGGTGAAAACAGAAGTTGACTGGTTTAGTCTAAGCACCACGCTCAGCTCCATTCACAATAAAGAGAGGAGTCAACGTAGTATTTTGTAGATTTAATGTTGAGTCCTTCACCATGACATGAAGTGAAAACTGTTGCCAAAAATACATAAGAAACACAAAATATTCAGTTTATATGAATTATTCAGCATAACAAAGCATTATTTCTGTGCAGCTTCCATTAGCAGTGACATCATATTTTTATGTTACCATCATCATGCTTTTTAACCAAAATTACTTAACAACTGCATGAAATAAACATTGTTTTACAAACATAAGCTTCTATATTATGAATTAAAGTAACTTACGACATTGATTCATCAGTCCTTAACAGTGGATGTGACTGTTTTTTCTAGCTGTATACCATGTGGCTAACAAACAGGGAGTGATGTACCTGACTTTGTACAAACTTTACTGACAAACCAAAACAATACAACATTAAACAGATAGCCTAACAATGAATATTAAACAAGAAAATTGGCAATATGGTGTCCTGAAAAAAGCAATTAAAGATTGCTTAAACATCCATGAACCACTCCAAAAACAACTCTGAGAGGGTCAATGAGAAGGGGAAGCAACTATAACATGGTTTGAAAGCTCTGAAAAGTCAATTTTCCAGAATAGGTTTGCTTTAACAACCCTTAAACCCGGCGACGGACATCGGATGTAAGGGATGCCGTCAGGTTGAAGACGGAGGCCTATTGAGCCTAGTTGGCTTATCGGACTCCTGAGGCAGCCGCCAAGTACCAGTGGGTCAAGCGTGCCGCAGCTCATGTTGTCGCAGTGGCAAAAACTCAGGGTTGGGAGGAGTTCGAGGAGGCCATGGAGGAGGACCATAGGATGGTGTCAAAGAGATTCTGGCAGAAAGTCCAACACCTCAGGAGGGGGAACCAGTGCGTCACCAACAGCGTTTCCAGTGTGGGTGGAGGGCTGTTGACTTCGGCTGGGGATGTTGTCGAATGTCTTCTAAGGAGGAAGTGGAGACTGGGGACCCGGTGGCAGACTCATCCATCAACCTGGGTCTTACACAGAGGAGGCCCCGTGTAAGACCCAGGACACGCTGGAGGGACTATGTCTCTCGGATGGCCTGGCAAGTCACCTAGGTGGTTGGCAAGCTCCTTGATGGCAAGGATCCAGGGGTGGACGAGATCCATCCCGAGTATCTTAGGTCTCTGGATGTTTTTTTTTTTTGGTTTTTTTTAGGGCTGTCTTGGCTGACACATCTCTGCAACATCACGTGGCGGTCGGGGGAAGTACCTCTGGACTGGCAGACCAGGGTGGTGGTCCCTCTGTTTAAGAAGGGGGACCGGAGGGTGTGTTTCAGTTACAGGGGAATCACACTCCTCAGTCTTCTCCGGTAAGGTGTAGTCCAGGGTAAAGGAGAGGAGAATCCGTTCGATAGTTGAACCTCGGATTCAGGAGGAGCAGTTCGGTTTTCATCCCGGTCACAGAAAACTGGTCCAGCTCTATACTCTCCATCGGGTGCTCGAGGGTTCATGGGCGTTTGCCCAACCAGTCCACATGTGTTTTGTGGATCTGGAGAAGACATTTGGCCGTGTCCCTCGTGGTGTCCTTTGGGGGGTGCTCCGGGAGTATGGGGGCTATTTGCAACAGGCTGTCCGGTCCCTGTATGACCGGAGCAGGAGCTGTGTTCATTGCAAGCAGTAAGTCAGACCTGTTTCCAGTGCATTTTGGACTCCGCCAGGGCTGCCCTTTGTCACCAGTTCCGTTTGCTATTCGTGGACAGAATTTCTAGGCGCAGTCAGGGGCCGGAGGGGGTCCGTTCGGGAACCACAGGGTCTCATCTCTGCTGTTTACAGATGATGTTGTCCTGATGGCTTCATCAAACCAGGACCTGCAGCAAGCACTGGGGCGGTTTGCAGTCAAGTGTGCGAGGAGAATCAGTGGATGAGTTTAAGTATCTCTGGGTCTTGTTCACGAGTGAAGGAAGGATGAAGAGTGAGACTGACAGGCGGATGGGTGCAGCGTCAGCATTATCGAATTGTCATGGTGAAGAAGGAGCTGAGTCGAAAGGCAAAGCTCTCGATTTACCTCAATCTAAGTTCCCACCTTCACCTATGATCATGAGCTCTGGATGATGACCGAAAGGACAAGGTCACGGATACAAGCGGCTGAAATGGGTTTCCTCTGCAGGATGGCTGGGCAGTCCCTTAGAGAGGAGCTCGGCCACACGGGAGGAGCTCAGAGCAGAGCCGTTGTTCCTCCACATCGAGAGGAGTCAGTTGAGCTGGTTTGGGCATCTGTTCAGGAAGCCTCTTGCCTCTCTAGGGTGGTGTTCCAGGCATGTCCCACTGGGAGGAGGCCCCGTGTAAGACCCAGGGCACCCTGTTCATCTGTCCTAAGATCTACTTACTCATGATACATTTAATGAACTTCTTCTGTACAGAGATTAAAGGTGATTTTTCTCCACGATGGCATCAAACTTGTCTGTAAGGTTTTTATTAAATTACAGGTGTTTGCATTTCACAAAAATCCCTTGAATAGCATATAAGTGGGCTCGCCTCTCTATAGATCTAACCTGTAACTTTACAGTGTTGTTGAAGCCTCTCAAAGTGCTGTACTGTCGTCATTATTCATCCTCTCCACACTCAGTAGCAGTAAATACTATTGTAGCCAGAGTTGCCCTGGGGCAGACTGAGGGATGTGAGGCTGCATGATCGGACCCTCCCATCACCAGTCACACACACACAACCAGGCACTGTGCGTGAAATGTCTTGCCTAATGACACAACAACAGAGCTCAGTTTGAGCACGATCAATCCTCCGACCTTTGGGTTCGTGGGCGAGTCACCATTAATATTTATATGTATTTATTTATATTTTTTTGTGCTCTATTTCCTCCAGAGAAACCCTGCAGAGTTTGCTGCAGCAGTACGTTTCAGAGATCTACAGTGACATAAGCCTCATCAGAGACTTCACTAACATGAGTGACCAGTGGGAACAGGCCCGACAGGCAGAGGTGCAGGAGCTGGACCGGAGTGGACTGTCCGAGCTGGAGATGGGAGCTGTCCTGGAGAAGACGCTGGCTGGGCTGAAGGACCTGCAGAGCTTTCTGGAGGCTGTGGAGCGTCTGGCGGCTTCTTCAGTCCATGTGTTCCTGCAGCAGAAGAACCCTGTGGTGTACGGAGTGGTTTTGTCCTGCCATGTTTTGGCTCCTCTGCTTCTGCTGTTCAAAAAGGACAACGAGCTGTTCTTCGAGGCTAAAATCCTCAACAAACAGGTCCTCCAGAAGCAGCTGAACAGCTACATCAGGACTGCGAGGATCCTGTGGGAAGGCTTCAAACAGAGGTGAGACCAGGACCTAAATATATATGCTTTTTTCTGGTATAAAACAATGTGTAATCCCTCCGTCGTCCAGGTGTCAGCTGGACAAGTCATAGAGTGAAGATATTTTGCTGCTCATCCAACCCGCTTCTTCAGTTCTGGTCAGATTCCTGGTAGACACGGCCTTATATCTGTCTGAAGGGAAGAGCTAGTATTGATTTAAAATGACACATAATGATAGAAACAGGTTCACTGACTGATACAAAGCAGTGGGCAGACACAGCTGGTAGGTGAAAACAGACATTTTCTGAGCTCTCAGATACAGGAAAATACAGGATGACTCACAACATGCATAAGTCAATCAGAATACAACTCTTACATGTCTCCTTTAAAGTCTGCCCCCTCAAACTGTAAAAAACATGTGGCACAATCTATCTGAGAGTGGTTTTCACAGGAGGCTCCTGATTCAGAGACACAGACTGATCAGTAGGTCTAGATGCACAGACTGTGGTGTGACAGAGATGGTTTGTGCAGAGGAAAACATTGGAGCAGATGTTAGGAAGAGTTTCTCACTGAGAGAATGTTTTGTTTTGTGTTTTTTTTTAGGGATCTGGACAACATCAGCCTGACTCCACCTCAGGTCCACCTGAAAGACGTGTCTGAGGAGGATTCAGAGGATGCTGTCTCAAATCCAGGCTCTCCTTGGCCTCAGGTACAAACTGAAGCATTACGTGGTTCACACATAGTTTGACATGGTCTTCACTCATGCTGGAGTTCTCAGAGGTGTGTGGGAATCGAACCCAGGACCTCAGTGATGTGAGGCTGGAGTGCTCACCACACAGCTCAGTCTCTCTGTTTCTTCCTCTGTTTCTAGGGCAGACCCACAATTCAGGATGCTCTGCTTGTTCCGGGGCAAATCTTCCACCTTCAGGCAGATGTTCTCTGAGCTGAAGCCACAGATGGAGGAGTGTTTGGGGCAGTTAGAGGAGTATTCTCAGAAGCTGGACAGCATGAATCAGGGAGCCCGTATCTCTGGAGTTGTCAGCAGCTCATTGGGCATCATTGCGGGCATCCTGAGCCTGATTGCTATCCCACTAACAGGTGGTATTTCTCTGGCGCTGGGTGCTGCAGGTGTGGGTATTGGATTGACCAGTGGAGTCCAGGGCATAGTGACCACTGCTGTGGAGCATGGGGTCAATAGCTCACAGAATGACAGGGCTAAAGAGGCATATGAAAAGTGTATGACGCTGATTAAACAAATGCAGCAATCTGTGCAGGATATCATCCATCAGCACTTCCCAGGGCCTGAGTAATGATGTCCTGAAGGAAAGTTTGATTGGCGTGTACAATGGTGGGGTGTTGGTCGATAATCTGTATGGAGTGGTTAATATTGTTAAAGACTATATGAAGGAGGGGGAGGTGGCTGCGGATGCTGCATATGAGGTGAGTGAGGGAATGGCGGTGGTGAGCAGAGTTGCGGGCACAGGCATGAAGGCGGTGGGTCGAGTGGTAGCTGAGGGCCTGAATGTAGCTTTTGCCCTTGTGGATGTGTACTTTCTCTCAGATGACATCAAAAGTTTGTGCGATGGCACAGAGACAGAGGTCTCCAAGTGGATCCGGGCCAGAAGCGGTCTGTGCCGTGCCGAGATACAGTCCTGGCAGAAAACCCAGGATCTGATTGGCCAGGACGAGAGACTTTCTGATCAAGAGCTTCTGGAAAAACCTTTTTAGCTCAAGCAGAACCCTGCCCTGCTGTAGCTCAGATATGTTTGTGTTAGAAACATGTGGCCTTATAGTCTGCCTGCTGAACACACAAGCTCCACAACAACATTTAAGTAGCTTTTCTGTAGATCTGTAGATGCTGTAGAGTCTATATCGCTCATATTGTCTCAACTATGTTGAAGTTGAGACTTTGATGAAATGCGTCATTACAACAAGACCTGAACAGATGATCACAGATTAAAGTTATTAGCGGAAAAAATCCAAACAACACAAAGGGAACAATAAAGGATATTATACCAAATACATACAATCAATAAGGTTGAATATTTAATTAAACTTTGTAGAGACTGTAAAACTTCTGCGATAAAGAATAAATTTACGCTTGTGTCGTCCCTGACTGTCGAGGTGTCCTCAACCTCTCGCTTCTGAGTCTGACTCAATCTGTGATCGTCTGTTCTGATCTTGTTTCGATGATGTATTTCAAGAGAGAGAGAGAGAGAGGGCACTGGGTGGTAAACAGTGTGTGGAGGTGCTAATGCCGGGCGCTGTCAGAAACAAGCTCACTCTGTCACAGGTTTGGTGCTTTAACATTTCATCTCTCACTCACTGCACCTCTTCATTCTGTGAACTGTGCCTGTTCATATTGTCTGTACGCTTCAACTTCAACATAGTCGGGTGACGCCATAGTAGATAAACTAAGATGTGAGGGATAGTGAATATATGTAGATCAGGAAGCAGAGGAGAGGGTCAGAGGAGCAGAGGAGCAGAGGAGCAGAGGAACAGAGGATGTGGAGGACAGGGTCAGATGGAACTATGTATTCATATTTTCTGTTATTTTCAATAAATTTTGCATCAAGCTCACTGTTCACCTGTGTATTCTTTTATATAAAATCTTGGATGAAAACACACTTTAGGTTAACTAGGACAAAACTGAGGATTTAGTCCTGAGATCCAGAGAGAGAAACTCAGTTTTTTTTTTTCAAGAATTATAATAATACAATCAAAATTATGGATTTCATTTATGTAGTTGCTTTTTTGGACCTTGAAAAACACTTTACAATTTTGTGCATTATTCATTCACTCTACAATCGGTGATGGTAAACTAATATTGTAGCCCCAGCTGCCCTGGGGCAGACTGATGGAAGTGAGGCTCCCACTGCCAACACTGATGCACACACCACTTTCACACCAGGTAATTTGAGTAAAGTGGGTAAAGTTTGGGTTTCCCATCCAAGAACTGACCAGGTCCGGCCCTGTTTAGACCAGAACAGGCTTTGACCAGGAGGTTTCGCCTTTTAATTCGTCACCACAAGTGAAAAACATGTGCCTCGGACTTTTATCCCACACATTAAGAACATCTAATTTTTTATTCATTTATTTATTTATTTATTTTTTTATCACCTAAAATACATAGTCAGAGTCTGGCCCATTCTCTCTCGGGTCATCATGGAGACACTAATGCATGCTCTTGTCACCAGTCAAACAAACTACTTTAATGCCCTGCTCTCTCTCTTCTCAGATTGACAGCACACGTCCTGACTAGGACTAGACAGCGAGACCACATTACACTGGTTTTAAAATCACTGCAGTAGCTCTCAGTGTGTTTCAGAATTGAAGTTATTTTACTGTTTTTTGAATGTCTTAATGGTCTTGGGTGTTGTTATCTTTAAGAACCACTTTTACCCCACAAACCCTTGCACTCCTCTGGCAACAGGCTCCAAGTTGATTCCAACGTCCAGGAGATGATGGCTCCCACTTGAGGTCCTGGGTTTTGGAGCTGCAGAGGAAGTGGAAAGACTCCAAGATGGTGATGGGAGTGTCAGTCAGGGCGAGGCGGGGCAGGACTCTGACTTTCCTAAAGTCCACCATCTTCTCCCCTGTCTCCCGATCATCTCCACTGTCCTCAGGTGTATTGCCACTGCATCAGGTCACCAACTGACACACCTCCCTCCTGCAGCAGACTCGTGGCCATCCGAGATATAATTCCGAGTGTTGCCTCAAACTTGATCAGCTTTGTGGACTCTTGATTGGAGGTGTAGTAGTTGGTGCACAGGGAGAAGAGCGAGGGAGTCTTGAACTGATAGACCAAGTATCCGAGACGTTCTTCTACCCGCCTGAGCTGACTGTGGTCCATCAAGAAGTTTGTGCATTGAAGGCCGGGTCTTGGCATGACTCCAGGGAGGTGTTGAAGATGTCAGTGAAGACAGGAGTCAGCTTGTCCACGCAGGGTCTCGGGGTGGAGGGGGAGACACCATCAGAGTGTGCTGGGGCGAGGGGGGTGAGAGTCCTTAACTGTTTCAGGTCGTCAGGAGCATGGAGGACTTTTGGTTTGTAATTGGTGATCTGCCTCAGCCCTCTCCAGACAGTAGCAGAGTTGTGGCAGAGAAATGTTGCTCCGCTCACTTGTGTTGGGATTCAGCTCTTGACACCAAATCCATACTGAGCGTCTCTGTAGCCGTCTCTGTTCCCATCTCACCTCTCCTCTGCTTTGATTGCGAGGGGTTGGTGAATTGGGGCGACTGGGTGGAAGGGCATGTGGCATTGTTTTTAAATAAAGTTTGACTGATTGGTGAGTCAGTTCTGCAGATTCAGTAAAATGGTGTTTATTCTGCAGCGCCCTCTAGAGTCCAGAGGAGTGGAATACCTTTGTCCAGGTCTTGTCTTGGTTCAGCCCTGGTCTAGTCCTGATTTGCCCTGGCCTAACCCTGGTTCAGTCCTGGTCTAGTCCTGCTTTAATCTCGCTCTAGTCCGGGTCTAGTCCCCCTCCTCTGGTTCTTCACATCTGTTCCTGGTTTATTCTCCTCATGAAAAACATCTCAGGACGTGTCGGCGGCGAGGACATGAATAAACGAAAGAGGACATGCAAACAGAAGAATGTATCAGTCGAGAGGACGGGGCAAAAATAAAAGAAATACGCAACATAAAACCAGAGGGTGGTGGATCGTATCGCTCAAGAGGACATGGTAAATGAGTGTGTGTAATATGAATACAATAGAAAAAAGAGGAAAAAAGACATGTCAGAGGTGGAATCGTATCAGTCGAGAGGACAAAAAAAAAAAAAACAGGGAGCGTTTATGAACAAAATTGTCAGTTGTAGATTATATTGGCCGAAAGGACAGATTAATCAACACGATATTTGTGTGATGGAGCAGGCTGCAGTTTTAGAGCAAACCTATTGTTCTGACCCATAGATCATTATGTTATAATTTGCACATTTTACATCACAATATTGATCTAAAATGACTAAATAAAAGAAACAAATCCACTGACTTCTGTGTCAGAAAACTGCAGAGCCCAGTGGGAGCCGTAAACATCATCACAACAAAGAGCCATGGAGCTGTCGGCCCCTCCTATGGATAACTGCAGATCACGCAGGCGAGTAGTGCATTTTTTTCATGTGTCTCAAAATAACTAGTCCGAATCCAACGCGTATCAATGATTAAAAATTAAAATTGAAGAACAAATTGCGTTCGAGGCAGTGGGCGTGTGACAATGGCAGACAAAACAGAAGTCGATTGGCAATATGGCGTCGTGAAAAAAGCAGCTGAAGATTGCTCAAACATACACGAACCACTACAACAACAACTCTGAGAGGGTCCGTGAGAAGGGAAACAACTATAACATGGTTTGAAAGCTCTGAAAAGTCCATTTTGCAGAATAGGTCTACTTTAACAAATATACAAATATAAGATAAGATTTAAAAGTATAGGGAAAACAATGTACTTTTGAAATAAAGCCTCCTCACTGTACTTGTAATCTTTTATTTGAAATGCATTTTTATCAGCATGGGTGACTTGAATCAATAAAGAAAATGAAAATAAAGAAAACACATGGGATATTTCCGACTGTATTTCCAGAAATGTTTTGTAGTTATTTGCTTTGCCACCACAAGAGGAAAGACAAACAGAAACAGCTGGACTCAACCCGTCTCTGATGTGGGGATAAGACCTAAATATGACACCAACCACTTAAGTCAAAAATAAAAAACAAACCCAAAGTCCACAAATGATGTTTCTGTGGTATTAGCTCCACAAAGCAACAGCTGAAATCACCTGATCACCTGCCCACCTGATATATTTAAATCTAAAAGGTTTTGATCTCGTCTCATTATCAAATAAAAGTGTGTTTGTCTTTTCTCCAAACACTGATTCAGTATGATATTTACTGTAAAACCAAACGGTAGAATCTATTTTGGGTGCAAACGCAGGACTGAATGAGACACTGTTCAACTCTGACCAAGGTAATGTCCAGACGGAGGGTGGGGGTGGGGTGGTGAAATATATAATAAACCGGCCCAGGACCAGACCTGTACCAAGACCAGAGAGCAGATCAGAGCCAGGACCGACTCACAGAACAGCATGGCATCACAGAGGTAATATTCTGTTCTTCTGTCCTAAGATCTACTTACTCATGATACATTTAATTAACTTCTGTACAGAGATTAAAGGTGATTTTTCTCCACGATGGCATCAAACTTGTCTATAAGGCTTTTTTTAAATTACAGGTGTTTTCTTTTCGCAAAAATCCATTGAATAACATATAAGTAGGCTCGCCTCTCTGTAGATCTGACCTATAACTTTGCCTGGTGAGTGCTCAAACCACTGAGTCACCATTAATATTTATATGTTTTTTTTTTTTTTTGTGCTCTATTTCCTCCAGAGAAACCCTGCAGAGTTTGCTGCAGCAGTACGTTTCAGAGATCTACAGTGACATAAGCCTCATCAGAGACTTCACTAACATGAGTGACCAGTGGGAACAGGCCCGACAGGCAGAGGTGCAGGAGCTGGACCGGAGTGGACTGTCCGAGCTGGAGATGGGAGCTGTCCTGGAGAAGACGCTGGCTGGGCTGAAGGACCTGCAGAACTTCCTGGAGGCTGTGGAGCGTCTGGCGGCTTCTTCAGTCCATGTGTTCCTGCAGCAGAAGAACCCTGTGGTGTACGGAGTGGTTTTGTCCTGCCATGTTTTGGCTCCTCTGCTTCTGCTGTTCAAAAAGGACAACGAGCTGTTCTTCGAGGCTAAAGTCCCCAACAAACAGGTCCTCCAGAAGCAGCTGAACAGCTACATCAGGACTGCGAGGATCCTGTGGGAGGGCTTCAAACAGAGGTGAGACCAGGACCTAAACATATATGCTTTTTTCTGGTATAAAAGAATGTGTAATCCCTCCGACGTCCAGGTGTCAGCTGGACAAGTCATAGAGTGAAGATATTTTGCTGCTCATCCAACCCACTTCTTCAGTTCTGGTCAGATTCCTGGTAGACACGGCCTTATATCTGTCTGAAGGCAGGAGCTAGTATTGATTTAAAATGACACATAATGATAGAAACAGGTTCACTGACTGATACAAAGCAGTGGGCAGACACAGCTGGTAGGTGAAAACAGACTTTTTTCTGAGCTCTCAGATACAGGAAAATACAGGATGACTCACAACATGCATAAGTCAATCAGAATACAACTCTTATATGTCTCCTTTAAAGTCTGCCCCCTCAAACTGTAAAAAACATGTGGCACAATCTATCTGAGAGTGGTTTTCACAGGAGGCTCCTGATTCAGAGACACAGACTGATCAGTAGGTCCAGATGCACAGTCTGTGGTCTGACAGAACATTGGAGCAGATGTTAGGAAGAGTTCCTCACTGAGAGAATGTTTTTTTTTGGTTTGTTTTTTACAGTGCGCTGGACAACATCAGCCTGACTCCACCTCAGGTCCACCTGAAAGACGTGTCTGAGGAGGACATTCAGAGGATGCTGTCTCAAATCCAGGCTCTCCTTGGCCTCAGGTACAAACTAACACATCATCTGGTTCACACATAGTTTGACATGGTCTTCACTCATGCTGGGGTTGTCAGAGGTTTGTGGGAATCAAACCCAGGACCTCAGTGATGTGAGGCTGGAGTGCTCACCACACAGCTCAGTCTCTCTGTTTCTTCCTCTGTTTCTAGGGCGGACCCACAATTCAGGATGCTCTGCTTGTTTGAGGGGAATTCTTCCACGTTCAGGCAGATGTTCTCTAAGCTGAAGCCACAGATGGAGGAGTGTTTGGGGCAGTTAGAGGAGTGTGCTCAGGAGCTGGACAGCATGAATAAAGGAGCCCGTATCTCTGGAATTGTCAGCAGCTCAGTGGGCATCGCTGGGGGCATCCTCTCTGTCCTAGGTTTGATTGCTGCCCCAGTAACAGCTGGTGCGTCTCTGGAGCTGACCGCTGCAGGTGTGGGTATGGGAATGACCAGTGGAGTCCAGGGCATAGTGACCACTGCTGTGGAGCATGGGGTCAATAGCTCACAGAATGACAGGGCTAAAGAGGCATATGAAAAGTGTATGACACTGATGAAACAGATGCAGCAATCTGTGCACGATATCATCCATCAACATTTCCAGAGCCTGAGTAATGATGTCCTGAAGGAAAGTTTGATTGGCACGTACAGTGGTGGGGTGTTGGTCAATAATCTGTTTGGAGCGGCTGGTATTATTAAAGAGCATATAAAAGAGGGGGAGGAGGCTGTGAATGCTGCGTTTGAGCTGTCTGAGGTAGGAGCACAGGTGGGCAAAGCCGTGGGCACAGGCATGAAGGCGGTAAGTGTGGCCCGAATGGCATCTGGGGCCCTAAATGCAGTTTTTGCTGCTGTGGATGGCTACTTTCTCTACAGTAACATCAAAAGTCTGACCGATGGCACAGAGACAGAGGTCTCCAAGTGGATCCGGGCCAGAAGCGGTCTGTGCCGTGCCGAGATACAGTCCTGGCAGAAAACCCAGGATCTGATTGGCCAGGACGAGAGACTTTCTGATCAAGAGCTTCTGAAAAAGCCTTTTTAGCTCAAGCAGAACCCTGCCCTGCTGTAGCTCAGATATGTTTGTGTTAGAAACATGTGGCCTTATAGTCTGCCTGCTGAACACACAAGCTCCACAACAACATTTAAGTAGCTTTTCTGTAGATCTGTAGATGCTGTAGAGTCTATATCGCTCATATTGTCTTGACTGTGTTGAAGTTGAGACAATATGAGCGGCACAGTTCACAGAATGGAGAGGTGCAGCGAGTGAGAGATGAAATGTTAACGTGCAAAACCTGTGACAGTGAGTGTGTTTCTGACTCAGTGTTAGCAGCTCCCCACACTGTCGACCATCCAGCAGCTCTTCCCATCCTCTTTCTCTTTGTTGAAATACGTCATTAAAACAGGACCTGAAGAGAGATGATTAAAGTTATTGGGGGAAAAAGTCCAATTAACATAAACGGAACCACAAAGGATCAGATATGTGTATATGTCTATATTTGAGCACTACAGCATTAAACAGTTCTAAATGATAAAATAATCCAGCCTAGTTTTTTACCGGTTTGACCAGTGGGGGGTGTTATACCAAATACATACAATCAATAAGGTTGAATATTTAATTCAACTAAAAAACTTCTGCGATAAAGAATAAATTTACGCTTGTGTTGTCCCTGACTGTCGAGGTGTCCTCAACCTCTCGCTTCTGAGTCTGACTCAATCTGTGATCGTCTGTTCTGATCTTGTTTTGATGATGTATTTCAAGAGAGAGAGAGAGAGAGGGCACTGGGTGGTAAACAGTGTGTGGAGGTGCTAATGCCGGGCGCTGTCAGAAACAAGCTCACTCTGTCACGGGTTTGGTGCTTTAACATTTCATCTCTCACTCACTGCACCTCTTCATTCTGTGAACTGTGCCTGTTCATATTGTCTGTACGCTTCAACTTCAACATAGTCGGGTGACGCCATAGTAGATAAACTAAGATGTGAGGGATAGTGAATATATGTAGATCAGGAAGCAGAGGAGAGGAGCAGAGGAGCGGAGGATGTGGAGGATGTTCAGATGGAACTATGTATTCATATTTTCTGTTATTTTCAATACATTTTGCATCAAGCTCACTGTTCACCTGTGTATTCTTTTATATAAAATCTTGGATGAAAACACACTTTAGGTTAACTAAGACAAAAGTGAGGATTTAGTCCTGAGGTCCAGAGAGAGAAACTTTTTTTTTTTTCCCCCCAAGAATTATAATAACACAATAATCCATTTCATTCATGTTGTTGCTTTTTTGGACTTAGACACTTTACAAAGTTGTGCATTATTCATTCACTCTACACTTGGTGATTAAACTAATACTGTAGCCACAGCTGCCCTGGGGCAGACTGATGAGGCTCCCACCACCAACACTGACATACACATCACTTTCATACTGGGCAATGTGGGTATGAAGTGTTTTGCCCAAGGACACAAGGGCAATTTTGCCACTGGCGCGATATTTACAGCGATCTCGAAGAACTGACCAGGCCCGGCCTGTTTATCAGAAGAGACCAGACCAGAACAGGCTTTGACCAGGATGTCTTTTAATTCATCACCACAAGTGAAAAACCTGGGTGTCATTTTTGAATCTGACTTTTATCCCACACATTAAGAACATCACAAAAATATTTTTTATCACCTAAAATACAAAGCCAGAGTCTGCCCTGTTCTCTCGGGCCGTCATGGAGAAGTCCTGGGTTATGGTGCTGCAGAGGAAGTGGAAAGACTCCACGATGATGACGACAGTGTCAGTCAGGGCGAGGCGGGGCAGGGGGCTCACCATCATCTCCACTGTCTCCTGATCATCTCCACCGTCCTCTGGGTGTGTTGCCACTGCACCAGGTCACCAGCCGACGCACCTCCCTCCTGTAGCAGACTCAGACTCCGAGATGAGTCTGAGTGTTGCTGTCTCAAACTTGATCAGCTCGGTGGACTCTTAACTCAAGATGTGGTATGTCGCCCACTTCAAGGTACGTACACGTCTCGGCCTCTAGTTTCATAGGAGCTGAGATATAGCAAGAACAATGGACATGGGTAATTGTAGTTAAACTTTTAGTTATAAAAAATATAAAAAGTGCACAATACAGTTACAATCACACATACATGGGCCCAGAATAAATTAAAATAAAAGAGTCTCTTGGGAAATGTTCTTTTGAAAAGTGCTGCCTTGCAACTTCAATCAATGGCCAAGTCAGAAAGTCGGGGAAAATAGTCAAGTCATGGAATGTATCCAGAGTAGGCTCTGGTGGTGTCAGTCAGTGGGACACTCCTTTGGTAGGACACAATGTAAGGGTGGTAGAGGCTCAGTTCGGCTGGGAGGCTCACCATCAATGGATTTCGTCAACCTCGTTAGACACCAAGGCTGAGCATCACTTTTCCACAAAGTCAAAAAACCTAACCTGTATTTGCAGAACAGGTTTTATAATCCATTTCTCATGTCTGCTATTGCAGTTGAGTTCATTAGATTCACATAAAGATCCTATAAATGTATCTTATACCACTGTGGACTGGTGTAGTGGCAGACGTGTCCCTGCGTAGCTGGGTGTGTACAGCCCTTTCCTGGGGAGTTTTGTGTCCCTCAAAAATAATAAAAGCACAGGGTTAGAGTCCCCAACAGGTGCGTAATATTGTTATGGGGTTAGAGTCCCCAGTGAGGGTTAAAGTCCCTCACGAAGAAAAGTTTTTGGTTGTTTTGATTTGTGTGATTTCAGTGTCTTTCTTATTCTGTAAAGCACTTTGAACCTTGTGTATGAATTGTGCTACACAAATAAACCTGCCTTGCATTGCCTTATCAAATGGGAAATATCTAAATATAGTTCACTAAATAAATGTCTTCTATAGGTAAAATATATCATTTTAACCCACAGTAAGTTCAATAAAATGTAATAATAAGAATAAATTTGACCAATGCCTTCACTTATTTATGGACAATACATTGATTTTTACAGTATAATGCATAAACCATATTTTCTGTGTGTCGTCTCACTTTGCAGTCCTTTTTACACAGGATTTTGGTAAAATGAAATACATTTAATTAACAAAAATCGCAGCTTTGGTGGTTTTACTCGTTTCTGACCTCATTTACTCATTTTTAACCCATTTAGTGAGTATGACTAGTTTCTTTTGCAGTGTACGACATCCATACTGCACCTTTAATGTTACAGTGTGTATCATGAATGATCCTTCTGACATAATCAATGAAATGGTTTTAGTCTTTAGTTTTGGTCACAACAAAATGAACATAAAATGTGCAAAATGATGAGCATGTCATGATGGGACGTCTATGAGAACATGTGAGTGTTAGCAAGACCATTAACTCAGTGATTCAGCAACTTAAAAGTGCTTCATCAACGGTTCTCTCACCTCTAAACAGGACTTTTAGTCATATTAGAACATACTTATACATGTTCTAATATACTTAAACATGTGTCATTTTCTCAACATTATTTTTCGTTTTTCATACTTTTTTTTCTTTTTTAACCAACACACGAGAGAAAAGGCTGCTCTGTGCGTCAATGAGCAGGTTACGCTGTGTTCATACTAAGGTACTTCCTGTTTCCTGTCAAAAAAAAAAACGGTTTGCAAAATAAAACCACTTATATATAAAACGTGAAATAAAACAATTTCAAAACAACTGAAACATTATCTGATTGTAACCAGGCGGGTTACGAGTAGTTAGTGCACAGGGAGAAGAGCGGGGGGGAAAGTACACAGCCCTGTGGAGTCCAGCCGTACCATCTGACTCTGGTAACATCAGGAAGTCTGTGCGCCCCCTGCAGGTGGATTCGGGCATGTCGAGCAGAGAGAAGTCCACAAACAGGATCTGGCGTAGGTTCTCGGGGAGTCCAGGTGCTGCAGAATGAAGTGAAGCGCCAGGTTTATCAGAGTTACACAGATCTCTTGGTTCTGTAGGTGAATTCCAGGGGGTCCAGGACGGGGGAGGTGATGGACATGAGGCGGGTCAGAACCTTACGCTCAAAAGTTTTCATGACTAAAGACTGTCAGGACCAGCCTGTTGTCATCCAGTCCAGTGATCCGGGGCGTCTTGAGGACAGGAACGATGATGGATGACTCGAAGGCCGGGACTTGGCATGACTCCAGGGAGGTGTTGAAGATGTTGGTGTTTTTAAATAAAGTTTGACCGCTTGGTGAGTGATTTTTGCAGGTTTAGTCAAACAGTGTCGATTCTGCAGCGCCCTCTAGAGCCCGGAGGAGTGAAATGCCTTTGTGTGGGTCTAGTCCTGGTGTAGTCCTGCTTTAATCTCGCTCCAGTCCTGGTCTAGTCCCCCTCTGCTCCTCTGGTTCTTCACATCTGTTCCTGGTTTATTCTCCGCATGAAAAACATCTCAGCTGTGATTCTCCTGCAGTGTTCTGACACCTCCAAGAAATATGAGTTCAACTTTTCCAATCTCCCACAATCTGTCCTGTTTGGACCCAGTTTAGCCCTGGTTCAGTCCCAGTTCAGACCTGATTTAGTCCTGCTTTAGTTCTAGTTCAGTCCGGATTTAGACCTGGTTTAGTCCTGGTTTAGTCCTGGTTTAGTCCTGTTTTGTTCTGGTTTAGACCTGGTTCATAAATCACGCCTCACAGTTGGAGCAGATCTTCTGGTCCATAAATCAGCATCAACATTTGTCTTTGTGACATTTATAAAGTCCAGATGAAGATCCAGACCAACAGTACACACAGGACTCGTAGTACACCAAGTATTTAAAGTACACGGGCAGCCAAAACACACCCTCTATTCAACTTTTTTCTCTTTATTACCACTTTCTATATTTTAGGTACATCCTGTTTTGGTCTTTGTTAAGTCCCTGTTTAGACCTGGTTTAGTCCTGGTTTAGACCTGGTTTAGTCCTGGTTTAGACCTGGTTTAGTCCTGGTTTAAACCTGGTCTAGTCCTGGTTTAGACCTGGTTTAGTCCTGGTTTAGACCTGGTTTAGTCCTGGTTTAGACCTGGTTTAGTCCCGGTTCAGTCCCGGTTTAGACCTGGTTTAGACCTGGTTTAGTCCTGGTTTAGACCTGGTTTAGTCCCGGTTCAGTCCCGGTTTAGACCTGGTTTAGACCTGGTTTAGTCCTGGTTTAGACCTGGTTTAGTCCTGGTTTAGTCTTTGTTTAGTCCTGGTTTAGGCCTGGTTTAGTCCTGGTTCAGTCCTGGTTTAGTCCTGATTTAGACCTGGTTTAGTCCTGGTTCAGTCCTGGGTTAGTCCTGGTTTACACCTGGTTTAGACCTGGTTTAGTCCCGGTTCAGTCCCGGTTTAGTCCTGATTTAGACCTGGTTTAGTCCTGGTTCAGTCCTGGTTTTTAGTCCTGGTTTAGTCCTGGTTTAGTCCTGGTTAAGTCCTGGTTTAGACCTGGTTTAGTCCTGGTTCAGTCCTGGGTTAGTCCTGGTTTAGACCTGGTTTAGTCCTGGTTCAGTCCTGGTTTAGTCCTGGTTTCAGTCCTGGTTTAGTCCTGGTTCAGTCCTGGTTTAGTCCTGGTTTAGTCCTGGTTTACTCCTCGTTCCTCCGGTTCATTCTCCTTTACTCTCTCCCCTCCTTCCTTCTCCCTCTCCTCTTTCCTCTCTTCCTCCTCCTCTCCTCACTCCTCTCTCCCTCCCTCCTTTACTCTCTCCTCCCCCCTCTCCTCCTCCTCTCTCCCCCCCTCTCCCCCTCTCTTTCCTCTCCTCTTTCCTCCCTCTCTCTCAGTACATATGTATGAGCTGTGATTAGACACTGATCATAAATCAGACTAATTCAAACCAGGAACAAAAACAAAACTTTCTCAAACTCGACACAAAGTTCATCAAAGTTCACGTCTGGAATGTTTTTCATTTGAATTTTAAATGTTGGTGGATTCTCACCTTTTCACACTGAGAAAAAAAAAAAAAAAAGTTTCAGTTGTTTTTATTCTGAATTGCAATGGCTGAATTTTGAGATAAAGAAAGAAAATTAAAAAAAAAATAAAAACTACTTTTCTCAAACCTGATTTTACAGTTTTCATTTTGAATTTTGAGTTTTTACTTCAATATTTAGAACCAAAATCATTTAAACACGTGAATCTCAGGGTTAAAAAAACAAAACAGCAGCTTTTAAAATTCAAAATCTGATTCTCACATGTTTGGACTTCAATGAAACTACTGCACATCACGCCAGGATTGTGAAGTTGTAGTGCAGCTGTCAATTCAATTTAGTTTTGTAAAACCCAAAATCACGACAGCAGGCAACGAATAACTGTCCCAGAACATCCCCTGTCCTTACACCCTCCTTCTCGGCAAAGAAAAAACTCCAAAAACTCAGTGAGAAAAGGAGAAACGTCGAGGAGAACATTTGTAGATAGATGTTTTTGTACATTTATGGAGGATTGTTGTGTGGGTGATGGAAGCTTGTGGGCGGAGACTTGTACTGGCTCGTACTCAGGTCACAGGTCACAGTTTGATTACGCTGTTTTTTTCCCCCCTTTTCAGACCCCACACCTTCCACCCACCCCCCAATGGGCATATACACAGAAAAAAAAAAAAAAAAAAAATAATAATAATATATATAATAATAATAATAAAAAATACACAATAATGACAAAAAAAGTAAAAAAAATATATATATATAAATAAATAAAAAATATGGGTAAAGCAATAATACAATGTGCGCGACCCAGCCCCGGATAAGAGGAAGAAAATGGATGGATGGATATTGTAATAATACAATGTAATAATCATAATTCAGGCTCATATTTTTAACTGTAAGGACAGTTTGAAAAGGGCCCAGGAGAGATCACTAAATTACTCAAACATGCATGGATGACATCTAAAACCTCTTCTGGCATGTTTTTGAGGGAACAAGGTAGTAGTAGCAGCAGTAGTAGTAGTAGTAGTAGTAGTAGTAGTAGTTGTAGCAGTAGTAGCAGCAGAAGAAGTAGTAGTACTGGTAGTAGTAGCAGCAGTAGTAGTAGTAGTAGTAGTAGAAGTAGTAGTAGTAGTAGTGGCAGTAGTAGTTGTAGCAGTAGTAGCAGTAGTAGCAGTTGTAGCAGTAGTAGCAGCAGAAGAAGTACTAGTAGTGGTAGTAGTAGCAGCAGTAGTAGCAGCAGTAATAGTAGTAGTAGTAGTAGAAGTAGTAGTAGTAATAGTAGTAGTAGTACTAGTGGCAGTAGTAGCAGTAGTAGTTGTAGTAGTAGTAGTAGTAGTGGTGGAAGAAGAAGTAGTAGTAGTAGTGGTAGTAGTAGCAGCAGTAGTAGTAGTAGTAGTAGTAGTAGTAGTAGTGGTAGTAGTACTAGTGGCATAGTGGCAGTAGTAGCAGAAGTAGTTGTAGCAGTAGTAGCAGTAGCAGCAGCAGCAGTAGTAGTAGTAGTAGTAGTAGTAGTAGTAGTAGTAGTAGTAGTAGTAGTAGTAGTAGTGGTACTAGTAGCAGTAGTAGCAGTAGTAGTTGTAGCAGTAGTAGCAGCAGAAGAAGTAGTAGTAGTAGTAGTAGTAGTAGCAGCAGCAGCAGCAGTAGTAGTAGTAGTAGTAGTAGTAGTTGTTGTAGTAGTAGTAGTAGTAGTAGTAGTTGTTGTAGTAGTAGTAGTATCATGTAGTATAAGTAGCAGTTATAACACTGACCTAGAACTGTTCAATCATCCTTTTGTCTCATTGAGCTGATCTCGTATCAGTTTCTCTCTCGTTTCTTTCTCTCTGTGGTTTTATATAAATATAACATCCTGTCACCAGCAGCAGGAGCCATTTTAACTCTCTCTCTGTCTCTTTTCCTCCTCCTCTCTCCTCCTCTCTTTTTCCTCTTGCACTCCCTTTCCTTTTCCTCTCACGCTCTCTGTTTCTGTTTACACATTCTCTCTCTTCCTCCTTTCTCTCTCTCTCGTTCTTTCCTCCCTCCTTGTTTTTTTACCCGTGGGTTTTGTGTCAGACGTGTCCTCTCACATTATCTCAGACAAAACTGCTCCGTCTCCGAGTCACAGGTGAAAAACACTAAAATAACTCACGTTTAAATCTGAGATCTGTTCAGTTTTCTTCCTCAGTATGAAAAAAAGTCAAAACCCTGTTCTAAAAAGATGAAATGTGCCAGAGTGGGGCTTTAACCCTGTTCTAGTGTGATGAAATGTCCCTTAGTGGAGCTTTAAGGCTGATGTAATGCAGTGTCCTCCTCAGAAACATCCCTGGACTTGTGTTTCATTCATATGTGTCAGTAAATCTGCAGATTTAGATTTTCCTGGTTTCTGGTTTTTGGTTTAGTCTGGTTTAGTCCCTGGTTTAGACCTGGTTTTAGTCCTGGTTTTAGTCCTGGTTTAGTCCTGGTTTAGTCCTGGTTTTAGTCTGGTTTAGTTTAGTCCTGGTTTAGTCCTGGTTTAGTCCTGGTTTAGTCCTGGTTTAGTCCTGTTTTAGTCCTGGTTTAGTCCTGGTTTAGTCCTGGTTTAGTCCTGGTTTAGTCCTGGTTTAGTCCTGGTTTGGTCCTGGTTTAGTCCTGGTTTAGTCCTGGTTTAGTCGTGTTTTAGTGCTGGTTTAGTCCTGGTTTGGTCCTGGTTTAGTCCTGGTTTAGTCCTGGTTTAGTCCTGGTTTAGACCTGGTTTAGACCTGGTTTAGTCCTGCTTTAGTCCTGGTTTAGTCGTGTTTTAGTCCGGGTTCAGTCCTGGTTTAGTCCTGGGTCAGTCCTGGTTTAGACCTGGTTTAGACCTGGTTTAGTCCTGCTTTAGTCCTGGTTTAGTCCTGGTTTAGTCCCGCTTTAGTCCTGGTTTAGTCCTGGTTTAATTCTGGTTTAGTCCCGGTTCAGTCCCAGTTCAGTCCTTGTTTAGTCCTGGTTTAGTCGTGTTTTAGTACTGGTTTAGTCCTGATTTAGTCCTGGTTTAGTCGTACTTTAGTACTGGTTTAGTCCTGGTATGGTCCTGGTTTGGTCCTGGTTCAGTCCTTGTTTAGTCCAGGTTTAGTCTTGGTTTAGTCATGTTTTAGTACTGGTTTAGTCCTGATTTAGTCCCACTTTAGACCCGCTTAAGTCCTGGTTTAGTCCTGGTTTAATTCTGGTTTAATCCCGGTTCAGTCCTGGTTCAGTCCTGGTTTAGTCCTGGTCTAGTCCTGCCTTAGTCCTGGTCTAGTTCTGCCTTAGTCCTGGTTTAGTCCTGACTTAGTCCTGGTTTAGTCCTGGTTTAGTCCTGATTTAGTCCTGGTTTAGTCCTGATTTAGTCCTGGTTTAGTCCTGGTTTAGTCCTGGTTTAGTCCTGGTTTAATTCTGGTATAGTTCCGGTTCAGTTCTGGTTCAGTCCTGGTTTAGTCCTGGTTCAGTCCTCGTCTAGTCCTGCATTAGTCCTGGTCTAGTTCTGGTTTAGTCCTGGTCTAGTCCTGCATTAGTCCTGGTCTAGTCCTGCATTAGTCCTGGTCTAGTCCTGGTTCAGTCCTGGTCTAGTCCTGGTTTAGTCCTGATTTAGTCCTGGTCTAGTCCTGGTTCAGTCCTGGTCTAGTCCTGCCTTAGTCTTGGTCTAGTCCTGGTTCAGTCCTGATTTAGTCCTGGTCTAGTCCTGGTTCAGTCCTGGTCTAGTCCTGCCTTAGTCCTGGTCTAGTTCTGGTTTAGTCCTCGTGTGTGGGGCCCTGTGGTGCAGCTCCGTCTCTGGGCCCATCCATCACTGTCCCTTTGACCGTGATCCTGTCTGCTCTTCTGTCTCACACACTCGCTCCTCTCTCTCTCTCTCTCTCTCTCTCTCTCTCTCTCTCTCTCTCTCGCTCTCTTTTTCTCTCTCTCTATTTTTTTTTTCTCTTTTTTATCTGAGTTTATCTGACTTTTTTTTTTTAAAGAAATATCTTTCTTGGTACTCCTTTATCTGTCCCAGGTCTAACCCCAGGTCTTGGTCCAGTCCAGGTCTAGTCCTGATTTTGTCCTTGTTTAGTCATTGTTTAGTCCTGGTTTAGTCCAGGTCTAATTCTGGTTTAGTCCAGGTCTAATCCTGGTTTAGTCCTGGTTTAGTCCAGGTCTAATCCTGGTTTAGTCCTTGTTTAGTCCTTGTCCTGGTCTGTCCTTTTATCGATCGTTCTGATGTGACTCAGGAAAGACAAATTTGTTCAGAGTCAAAAAATCACAGTGTCCTCCTCTGTCTCTCCCTCTCTCCTCTGTCTCTCCCCCTCTTCTTCTCCTCTTTCTCTCTCTTTCCTCCTCCTTCTCCTCCTCTGTCTTTCCTCTCTCATCTGCCTGTCCCTCTGTTCTCCTCTCCTCTGTCTGTCCCTTTCTCCTTATCCTCTGTCTCATCCTCTCTCTTCTTCTCCTCTGTCTCTCTCTCTCACTTCCTCCATCTCCTCCTCCTCTGTCTCCCCCTCTCTCCTCCTCCTCTGTCTCTCCTTGTCTTCTTCTCCTCTGTCTCTCTTTCCTCCGCCTTCTCCTTCTCCTCTGTCTCTCCCTCTGTCCGGAGACAGGAGGAGAAAGAGAAGGAGGAGGAGAAAGAGGAGGAGGAGAAAGAGGAGGAGTGAAAAGCGGAGGAGGAGTGGAAATAGGAGGAGCAATTCGAGGAGTATTTTTAGCTCAAACTGCTCGGTCACAGAGTCTGGGACAGAAACAAACATAATATTTCGATAAATGTGTCAGATCAGCAGAGACGTGTGGAGCAGCAGAGGTTCAAATCCCACCAACACCACAGACTGTCGTTGTGCACTTGGGCAAGACACTTTCCACTTCTCCATGTTTATGTAAATGCACCCGATGATGTCACAAGGTGTAACAGAGTGTTGTGAGCTGTGCAGATGGAGACTGAAGCTGCAGGATTACTGAAACAGAACATCAATCCAGGGTGTTTCAGAGGAGAACACTACATCAGAACAGGGTTAAAGCCCCACTGCGGAACATTTCATCAGACATTTCATTAGAACGGGGTCACAGTGGACAGAGGGTAAACTCGTTGTTCTTTCTCTGCTGTGAGGCAGCTCCTACAGGACTACAAACCTCCCCCTGAGACTACAAACATGGCCGACTTCTGACCCGCCGCGCCTCCACTCACTGTGTCCTTCAGAGAGGAGCGAGCGGAAGGCCCTCTGTGTCTGAGGAGAGAGGGGGGAGAGAGGGAGAGAGGGGGGGGAGGGAGGGAGGGAGAGAGGAGGGAGGGAGAGAGGAGGGAGAGAGAGAGAGGGAGAGAGGTGAGGGAGGGAGAGAAAAAGAGAGGGAGGGAGAGAGGGAGAGAGAGAGAGAGAGAGAGGGAGGGAGGTGAGAGAGAGAGAGAGAGAGAGAGAGAGAGAGAGAGAGGGAGAGAGAGAGAGAGGGAGAGAGAGAGAGAGAGAGGGAGGGAGGGAGGGAGGGAGGGGGGAGGGGGGGAGAGAGGGAGGGAGAGAGAGAGAGAGAGAGGGACAGGGAGGGAGGGAGAGAGATAGAGAGGGAGAGAGGGAGAGAAATAGAGGGGGGGAGAGAGAGGGGGGGAGGAGGGAGAAAGAAAGAGAGATGGAGAAAGAAAGAGAGAGGGAGGGAGAGAGAGAGAGAGAGAGAGCGGGAGGGAGGGGGGGGAGAAAGAAAGGGAGGGAGATAGAGAGAGGGAGGGAGGGAGGGAGAGAGAGAGAGAGAGAGAGGGGGAAAGGGAGAGAGAGGGGCGAGAGAGGAGGGAGGGAGGGAGAGAGGAGGGAGGGAGGGAGGGAGAAGGAGAGGGGGGAGAAGAGAGAGAGAAGGAGAGGGAAAGAGAGAGAGAGGGAGGGAGAGAGAGAGAGAGAGGAGAGAAAAATAGAGAGAGGTAGAGAGGGAGGGAGAGAGAGAGGGAGGGAGAGAGAGAGGGAGGGAGAGCAAGAGGGAGAGAGAGAGAGAGAGAGAGGGGAGAGAGGTGAGGGAGGGATAGAGAGAGGGAGAGAGAGAGGGAGAGAGGAAGGGAGGGAGAGAGGGAGGGAGGGAGGGAGATCGAGAGGGAGGGAGAGGGGAGAAAAGAAAGAGAGGGGGAAGGAGAAAGATAGAGAGAAAGAGGGAGGGAGGGAGGGAGGGAGAGAGCGAGAGAGGGAGAGAGCGAGAGAGAGGGAGAAAGACAGAGAGAGAGAAAGAAGGAGAAAGACAGAGAGAGAGAAAGAGAGAGCGCGAGAGAAAGAGGGCGAGGGAGAGAGAGGTAGGGAGAGAGAGAGAGACGGAGGGATGGAGGGAGAGAGATCAAGGGAGAGAAGGAGAGAGAGAGGGAGAGAGAGAGAGAGATAGGTAGAGGGAGAGCGGGAGAGGGAGAGAGAAAGAGAGAGTGGGAGAGAGGGAGAGAGAGAGAGAGAGAGAGGGAAAGAGAGATAAAGGGAGAGAAAGACAGAGGGGGCGAGAGAAAGACGGAGAGGGAAAGAGAGAGAGAGGGAGAGAGAGAGGGGGGAGAAAGAGAGAGAGGGAGGGAGAGAGAGAGAGAGAAAGAGGGAGGGAGAGGGGTGTTGTGACCCAGCTCGTTTGGGGAAAGTAACAAAAGAAACCAAGGTGGAAAATGGTAAAGTAAGAAATAATTGAATGAACAGGGATATTAAGGGTAAACTAAACAAAAGGCGTCTAAAAATAAACCGAAACAGATGGTACCTTGGAAGGTTAAACAAAAACAAAGGTAAAGTTTAACTAAAACACCAATTTTACAGTAACAAAATCTTGACAAACAAACACAGAGTCAGTCCTGACGGTGAAGTGTCTCAGAGCAGAGTCAGTCCCACAGTGAGAGAGAACTCACACACAGGACTTCAGAGGGAAGAGGGACAGATTCAGGGACACACACCAAACATAACAGACAAATAATGAAAAGAACTTAAGGTTTAGAGCCGTAACACCGCCCCCTTCAGGTACAAACCAGACAGGCACGTTTGGACCCGAACCCGTCCTGCAGCAAGAAGGACGTGTGACAGGTACGATGTGCGGTTCATCAGGTCGTTCACCGTCTGCTGTACCCTCAAAAACACACAAGTACAAAAACTCTACAGACACCAACTACAACAGTAACAGTAACAGTACTCCACCCCCCAGTCTCCACCAACACTCATCTTTCAAACTTTTCATTTCGACTTTTTTTTCCTAACTCTCACTTGACTGCAAGGAAGGGGGAAGTACTCAGTTTTGTTAGTAAAAGTACTCCAGTATACCAGAGTAAAAAACTGTCAAGTTAAAGTAAAAGTATCACGTGAAAAACTAAAGTAAAAGTATTAAAGTACATAAGATTGTTCAACAGAAACGACTGAAGACATTATTTTCTAGCTGTTTTTATTTGTATATTTTTGTTTGCTCAATTTATGAATGTTAAAAATAAACCCTCAGCCTTTTCTGCAGGTCTCAAACAATAAAAAAAAATAATAAATACTTGTATGTAGTAGTAGAAAGTACAGATACTGCTCTCAAATGAAGTGAAGTAAAAGTAAAAAGTCTACTTAAGTAAAGTACAGATACTTAAAATGTAAACTTCAGTACAGCACTTTACTACTTTCACACAAAACTCAGATAAATACTTTGCATATTTTTATTTTTCTGTTCCACCAAACTAAGTCAGAATTAGACAAATAAATGAATTTGTCCAAATCATTTTAAATTATAGAGACGATATTGTCACATGAAGGATCCTGTTCAGAATTCAGACGTTTCCGTGAGTATTTCTCGTGTGGGTTTGTGGAGGAGTCGGTCCATATTTGGCTCCTCTTCCTCGTCACTGTCATCACGGTGCGGACACGAACCCGGAGGAGGCTCGGAGGATCGGACACTTTGACAGATTCTGCCCTGAGCCGTGTGACGACGAGTCCAAGACCTGACAAAAATCTGACATAATCCAGCACTGAACCGAAAAAAAAAGATCCAAATCTGGGACTAAACCTGCACCAAGACGATACTGGAATTCTGCCGGATAATAAGATTTGGAGGGTTTGTTTTAGTCCTGTTTTAGACCTGGTTTAGACCTGGTTCAGTTCTGGTTTAGTCCTGGTTTAGTCCTGGTTTAGACCTGGTTTGGCCCTGGTTGAGTCCTGGTTTAGTCCTGGTTTAGTCCTGGTTCAGTCCTGGTTTAGTTCTGATTTAGTCCTGGTTAATTTCTAGTTTAGTCCTGGTTCAGTCCTGGTTCAGTCCTGGTTTAGTCCTGGTTTAGTCCTGGTTTAGTTCTGGTTTAGACCTGGTTTAGTCCTGGTTCAGTCCTGGTTCAGTCCCGGTTTAGTCCTGGTTTAGTCCTGCTTTAGTCCTGGTTTAAAAACCTGGTTCATTTCTGGTTCAGTCCTGTTTTAGTCCTGGTTCATTTCTGGTTTAGACCTGGTTCAGTCCTGGTTCAGTCCTGGTTTAGTCCTGGTTTAGTCCTGGTTCAGTCCTGGTTCAGTCCTGCTTTAGTCCTGGTTCAGTCCTGGTTCAGTCCTGCTTCAGTCCTGCTTTAGTCCTGGTTTAGTCCTGGTTTAGTCCCGGTTCAGTCCTGCTTTAGTCCTGCTTTAGTCCTGGTTCAGTCCTGGTTCAATCCTGGTTCAGTCCTGGTTCAGTCCTGGTTTAGTCCTGATTTAGTCCTAGTTCAGTCCTGGTTTAGTCCTGGTTCAGTCCTGGTTCAATCCCGGTTCAGTCCTGGTTCAGTCCTGGTTTAGTCCTGATTTAGTCCTAGTTCAGTCCTGGTTTAGTCCTGGTTCAGTCCCGGTTTAGTCCTGGTTCAGTCCTGGTTTCTTTAATTTAAACTCATGTCTAAATCTCGTGTCTTGTTTTGCAGCTGAACCCACTGCTCTGGACTTACTGTGATTCTTTAAATGTTCCGAGTTCTAAAGGTCACACATCCATCTTTCCATTTTCTTCCTCTTATCCGGGGGGGCAGCAGTCTAAGCAGGGACTCCCAGACTTCCCTCACCCCAGACACGTCCTCCAGCTCCTCCAGTGGGATCCTGAGGTTCGACTATCAGAGTCGGATTCTCCTCTCCAGTACCCTGGAATAGACCTTACCGGGAAGACTGAGGAATGTGATTCCCCTGTAATTGGAACACACCCTCCGGTCCCCCTTCTTAAACAGAGGGACCACTGTCCCGGTCTGCAATTCCACAGGTACTGTCCCCGACCACCACGCGATGTTGTACAGACGTGTCAGCCAAGACAGCCCCACAACATCCAGAGACTTGACGTACTCGCGACGGCTCTCGTCCACCCCCGGAGCCTTGCCACCGAGGAGCAAACCACCTCGGTGACTTCAGCCAGGGTGATGGACGAGTCCACCTCCGGGTCTCCAGTCTCGGCTTCCTCCTCAGAAGACGTGACAGTGGGATTGAGGAGATCCTCAAAGTATTCCTTCCACCGTCCAACAACATCCCCAGTCGAGGTCAACAGCTCTCCACCCGCACTGTAAACAGTGTTGGTGAAGCACTGCTACCCCCTCCTGAGGTGTCAGACAGTTTACCAGAATCTCTTTGAGGCCGTCCATTAGTCCTCCTCCACGGCCTCCCTGAACTTCTCCCAACCCCGAATTTTTGCCTCCGTGACTGCATGAGCTGTGGCATGCTTGGCCCTTTGGTACTCGTCAGCTGCCTCACGAGTCCCACAAGCCAACAAGGCTCAATAAGACTCCTTCTTCAGCCGGACGGCATCCCTTACTTTCGGTGTCCACCACCAGGTTCAGGGGTTGCCACCGTGACAAGCACCGCAGACCTTACGACTACAGCCGCATCGACAATAGAGGTGGAGAACATGGCCCCCCAGCCTCCCCCGGGATCAGGGAGAAGCTCTCCCGGAGGTGTGAGTTGAAGACCTCCCTGACAGAAGGCTCCACCAGATATTCCCAGCAGACCCTCACGATACGCTTGAGCCTGCCAGGTCTATCCAGCTTCCTCCTCTGCCAGCAGATCCAAATCACCACCAGGTGGTGATCAGTTGACAGCTCTGCCCCTCTCTTCACCCGAGTGTCCAAAACACGCGGCCGGACGTCAGATGACACGACTACAAAGTTGATCATCGACCTATTGTGTCCTGGTGCCACGTGCACTGATGGACACGTTTGTGTTGTTAAGGACAAGCTGTGACTGGCACAGAAATCCAATACCAAAACACTGCTCGGGTTCAGCACGCCCCCCCAGGTGTCACTGTCGTCACCCACATGGGCACTGAAGTCCTCTAGGAGAACAACGGAGTCCCCGGTGGGTGCACTGTCTAGTACCTCTCCCAGGGACTCCAAGAAGGCTGGGTACTCTGCACTGCTGTTTGGCCCGTAGACTGACAAAATAGTGAGAGACGTGTCCCTGACCTGGAGGCACAGGGACGTGACCCTCTTGTTCACCGGGGTGAACTCCAACATCAGGCGGCTGAGCTGTGGGGAAATGAGCAAGTCCACACCAGCTCGTCGCCTCTCCCCGTGGGCCATGCCAGAGAAATGGAGAGTCCAGCCCCTCTCAAGGAGTTGGATTCCAGAGCCCAAGCTGTGCTTGGAGGTGAGGCCGATTATATCTAGTCGGTAACGCTCAACCTCCCGCACAAGCTCAGGCTCCTTTCCCCCCAGTGAGGTGACATTCCATGTCCCCAGAGCCAGTCTCCACATCCGGAGATCCGGTCGTCGAGGCCCGCGCCTTCGACTGCCGCCCAGATCTCTCATGGATCCTCCCACAGGTGGTGGGTCCATAGGAAGATGGCTCCACATCGCTCCTTCGAGTTCATTCGGGGTCCTTCGAGTTCCTTCGGGCTCCTTCGGGCTCCTTCGGGCTCCTTCGGCCCGGTCACCAGGTGCTTGAGTACTCACTCCAGTCCTGGCTCCAGGGTGGGGCCTCGGTAACGCCAGTACGGGGGATGTAACTGGCCTTGTTCTGATGCTCATCATGGGGGGCTTCTGAACCGCTCTTGGTCTGACTTGTCTCCCAGGACCTGACCATGGGCCCCGACAACATAGCTCCCAGGATCATTCGGGGTGCTCAAACCCCTCCACCACATTAAGGTGGCGGTTCGGGGAGGGGGTCACACAGTCATTTTTAAACATACAAACATGACTCAAACCATGAAACGGTGAAGTGTGTGACAAGGTGAGGCCTGTCAGATCTGCAGTTTGAACAGAAGCTCACTGGACCAGTTTCTTTTACGAGTTTTAGATCAAAATTGTGGTTTATAATGAACTGAATGTAAAAGTAAATTTCTGTATTTGATGATAAACACCAGAGCGCCTCGTACTCTTCTGTCAGTATGATGATCTACAGTTAACCCTTCATCAGTGTGACGTAACCTTGACCAGAGCAGCTATCGTTTTAGCCTCATTTACAGCAGGTCCAGAAATACATTTGGCTTTAAAGTCATAAAACACGGCGTCCTTTGGCCATCTGCTCATAAAATAATATATTCAGAAAATGATGTGTTTAATATGTCCTTCACTGGAACAAAGAGGACGACGACGGAAATAAGGGCAAAGGAGAGTCCTGTTTAGACCTGGTTTAGTCCTGGTTTGGTCCTGGTTCAGTCCTGGTTTAGACCTGGTTTAGTCCGGGTTTAGTCCTGGTTAGTCCTGGTTCAGTCCTGGATTAGTCCTGGTTTAGTCTTGGTTTAGACCTGGTTTACACCTGGTTTAGTCCTGGTTTAGTCCTGGTTTAGTCCTGGTTTAGTTCTGGTTTAGCCCTGGTTTAGTTCTGGTTTAGTCCTGTTTTAGTCCTGGTTTTATTCTGGTTTAGTTCTGGTTCAGTCCTGGTTCAGTCCTGGTTTAGTTCTGGTTTAGTCCTGGTTTAGTTCTGGTTTAGTTCTGGTTTAGTCTGGTTTAGTCCTGGTTTAGTCCTGGTTTAGTTCTGGTTTAGTCTGGTTTAGTCCTGGTTTAGTCCTGGTTTAGTTCTGGTTTTAGTCCTGGTTTAGACCTGGTTTAGTCTTGGTTTAGACCTGGTTTAGTCCTGGTTTAGTTCTGGTTTTGACCTGGTTTAGTCTTGGTTTAGATCTGGTTTAGTCCTGGTTTAGTCCTGGTTTAGTCCATGTTTAGTTCTGGTTTAGTCCTGATTTAGACCTGGTTTACACCTGGTTTAGTCCTGGTTTAGTCCTGGTTTAGTCCTGGTTTAGTTCTGGTTTAGTCCTGGTTTAGTTCTGGTTTAGTCCTGTTTTAGTCCTGGTTTTATTCTGGTTTAGTTCTGGTTTAGTTCTGGTTTAGTCCTGGTTTAGTTCTGGTTAAGTCCTGGTTTAGTCCTGGTTTAGTTCTGGTTTAGTCCTGGTTTAGTCCTGGTTTAGTCCTGGTTTAGTCCTGGTTTAGTCCTGGTTTAGTTCTGGTTTAGTCCTGGTTTAGTTCTGGTTTAGTCCTGGTTTAGTTCTGGTTTAGTCCTGGTTTAGTCCTGGTTTAGTCCTGGTTTAGTTCTGGTTTAGTCCTGGTTTAGTCCTGGTTTAGTTCTGGTTTAGTTCTGGTTTAGTCCTGGTTTAGTCCTGGTTTAGTCCTGGTTTAGTCCTGGTTTAGTTCTGGTTTAGTCCTGGTTTAGTTCTGGTTTAGTCCTGGTTTAGTCCTGGTTTAGTCCTGGTTTAGTTCTGGTTTAGTCCTGGTTTAGTTCTGGTTTAGTCCTGGTTTAGTCCTGGTTTAGACCTGGTTTAGTCCTGGTTTAGTCCTAGTTTAGTTCTGGTTTAGTTCTGGTTTAGTCCTGGTTTAGTTCTGGTTTAGTCCTGGTTTAGTTCTGGTTTAGTCCTGGTTTAGTTCAGCTTTAGTCTCTTTGATCCTTGTTTACTTCGTTCATAATGTTTTAAGTGAGTTTACATTCTTAATTAGTCCCTAGAGCCATGAACTTCAGTTCACATGTTCGTCATGTGAAGTAAAAAAAAAAAAAAATTAAAGCCGCAAGCGGCATCGAATGCCCCTCACATGCCGCACTTTGCACTTGGCCGACCCGGCACTCTCTACAGGTGGCACTAATGGGCCATGTGTCCATTTTATTGCGGCTTTGGGCTGAACTTGTCACTTAACAACGTCTACACACATTGGAAGCACAAAATGTAATAATATGAGTTTTTGAGACATCGCCATGGCAACACCGTGCAAAACACAATTTGTGTTTTGCACGGTGTTGCCATGTTTTGTGAAATGTTACAAATTTTACATTTACACAAAATTCTGTCGGGTCTCAATCAAAAAAATGTTTGTAATTTTAATCATGTTGTCATGGTGATGCACAGAAACACCCCATTTTACCCCTAATCTCACCCTAATGGCAGTGATGAGAAAATATTAGTATCATGGAATATTGTGAAATCAGGCACAATGACTCTTCATGTCATGTCACAAAACTATTATTATTATTATTATTATTATTATTATTATTATTATTATTATTATTATTTATTATTATGTTATTCTTGGAGGAGGTTTTCTAAAATGTTGTACATTGTACTTCAAATGACTACAACAATGGATTACTATGAAGAAATTTGGCAAAGTGACTGTTCAGGTCCTCAAAATAACCTCAGGGACAGTGGAGCAGTGTCAGGAGCAGAGCATCAGGTCTGAGCCAGGATCTGGTTCAGCACCATGGACAGAGACGTTCAGGCAGAAAACACAAAACTGAACCTGGATCAAGAACCAGGAATCTAGCCTGAATAAAACAGGACAAAAACAGGACTAAAACAGGTCTGGATCAGGACTAAAACAGGACTAAAACAGGACTGGATCAGGACTAAAACAGGACTGGATCAGGACTAAAACAGGACTAAAACAGGACTGGATCAGGACTAAAACAGGACTGGATCAGGACTAAAACAGGACTAAAACAGGACTGGATCAGGACTAAAACAGGTCTGGATCAGGACTAAAACAGGACTGGATCAGGACTAAAACAGGACTGGATCAGGACTTAAACAGGACTAAAACAGGTCTGGATCAGGACTAAAACAGGACTAAAACAGGACTGGATCAGGACTAAAACAGGACTGGATCAGGACTAAAACAGGACTAAAACAGGTCTGGATCAGGACTAAAACAGGACTAAAACAGGACTGGATCAGGACTAAAACAGGACTGGATCAGGACTAAAACAGGACTGGATCAGGACTAAAACAGGACTGGATCAGGACTAAAACAGGACTAAAACAGGTCTGGATCAGGACTAAAACAGGACTAAAACAGGACTGGATCAGGACTAAAACAGGACTGGATCAGGACTAAAACAGGACTGGATCAGGACTAAAACAGGACCGAACCAGGACTAAAACAGGTCTGGATCAGGACTAAAACAGGACTAAAACAGGACTGGATCAGGACTAAAACAGGACTGAACCAGGACTGAAACAGGACTGGATCAGGACTAAAACAGGACTAAAACAGGTCTGGATCAGGACTAAAACAGGACTAAAACAGGACTGGATCAGGACTAAAACAGGACTGGATCAGGACTAAAACAGGACTGGATCAGGACTAAAACAGGACTGGATCAGGACTAAAACAGGACTAAAACAGGTCTGGATCAGGACTAAAACAGGACTAAAACAGGACTGGATCAGGACTAAAACAGGACTGGATCAGGACTAAAACAGGACTGGATCAGGACTAAAACAGGACCGAACCAGGACTGAAACAGGACTGGATCAGGACTCTGTTTCAGATGATATTCTAGGATGTCTATAGTTTAACCTGAGCTGGAGACAGGTGGAGTTCTTAGGTGGAGTTCTCAGATGGAGGTGTTAGGTGGAGTTCTGAGGTGGAGTTCTTAGGTGGAGTTCTTAGGTGGAGTTCTCAGGTGGAGGTCTTAGGTGGAGTTCTTAGGTGGAGTTCTCAGGTGGAGTTCTTAGGTGGAGTTCTTAGGTGGAGTTCTCGGGTGGAGCTCTCGGGTGGAGTTCTGAGGTGGAGCTCTTAGGTGGAGTTTTCAGGTGGAGTTCTGAGGTGGAGTTCTCAGGTGGAGTTCTCGGGTGGAGTTCTCAGGTGGAGTTCTCAGATGGAGTTCTCAGGTGGAGTTCTCAGGTGGAGTTCTTAGGTGGAGTTCTCAAGTGGAGTTCTCAAGTGGAGTTCTTAGGTGGAGTTCTCAAGTGGAGTTCTTAGGTGGAGTTCTCAAGTGGGGTTTTCAGGTGACATAATATGACGAGTGAATCTCCCAAAGAGTCAAACTGATCCTCTGCAGCTCATGTCATCATGACTTTTCCTCCGTCAGGCACCACCCACACTTTCACACACGTGTAACAGACACAGGCCGAGGTGGAGTAAGTGTTTTGCCCAACGACACAACCACAGTATTTATCTGTGGGATGTGTAAACACGTCTCTCACATATAGCATTAGCCAACAGTTTTTTCAGTGCGTCACTCTCAGCTTTTTGTTGAAAGTCAAACTTCTGAACAGGACATGAAAACTCGGGCTGATCTCCTGAATATCTGCTGTTTAAATGCATTTTGTATTTTTTCTTGCGTTTTCAGACAACACTTTTTGAAGTACAGAAGGTGAAAGTACCTCTGAGGCGTTTGATGTCAGATCATTATTATTATTCTACACACAAACACTAGGGGGCGTCAGCTTTACTGTGGTCACCTCCTGAAATAAAAATATGACGTCTTGAACCAGCGGCACTTCGTCCTTCAACGTCCCAGTTTAAACAACCCTCCTCTGATTATAGAGCAGAGCGCCCCCCACTGGGCCGACCCGCTGCCCTTCACAAGACGGACGCCCCCCTCACACACACATATATATATATACTCACACACACACACATATATATATATATATATATATACTCACACACACACACATATATATATATATATATACTCACACACACATATATATACACTCACACACTCATATATATATAGTATATATATATATATATATATATATATATATATACACTGTCGTGATGTGGGGTGTGAGGCGGACCAAAGATGCGGGACTCGGGGCAAGTTTAAGGATGTTTAATGACAGGACACAAGACAGGGTGACGGGGAGAACATACGAGGAGCTGGGGTGCAGGGGGGTGCCGGTCAGGGTCCAGAGGTGCAGGGAACAACACAAGACGGGAAACACAGCCGGTACCGGGAGACAGGGTCGGAGAACACAGGCAGGACACGGGCAGGAAGCACAGCAGAGACACGGGTGATGATCAGCACGCAGACAAACAGTGATACAAACAGACGACCTGGCCAGGAGAGAGCTGGGTCCTGGCTCCTTTTAACCTCCTGCAGCTGCGTTAATTGCACTGATGGGCTGCAGGTGCGTGTGGGAGGAGCCAGGGCTCCGCCCAGCTCTGGAGTCAGGCAGGTGAGGGAGGGGGAGAGGAGACACAGGAGGCAGGAGCAGACAGAGATCATGACATATACATATATATATATATATATATATATATATATATATATATATAATAATAATCTCCTCCTAACCCTCCGCGGGTGGTCTCATCCCCTCTTTTTTTCCACGCTCGGGATATATACATACATATATACAAGACGTCATTGCTCAATCTGCCCCTGTGACATGCCCACTGTGACACGCCCACTGTGACGTACTTTTTATGTATTGATTTGATTGGGGCAGTATTATTGAACACACACGGTAGAACAAAGGATCATCTCCATCGTCGTCCCGGAGCTCTGAGCTCACACACGGGACAAACTATAGAAGATTACATAGTCCAGTCACACTGCACTCGTCTGGTCACCGCTGAATCTATGAGTTCAGACGAGTGTGACTGACAGGTGGACCAGCCAATCAGGGACATGCATGATCTGGACATATCTGAAAACATAACATAACATCACAGACGACTGAAAAACATGGTGGATTTCTGCAGAATTTGCCAAGTAATATATTCTCGATTTGGTATATCCTTTCTTATTTTTTTATTTATTATTTATTGTATTTTTATTGTTATTTATTGTTTATTGATTAGTATAATGTATTTTATTAATATTTATTATAATGTATTTATTATTATTATTATTTTTTTAATTTATTGATTTCTGTGTTACTCTGCCTTTTATTACATTATTGTTTTATTTTGTCTCTGTCATGATCCCTGCCTGCTCCTTCCTCATGTGTCTGCTCTGCCCCTCCCTCACCTGCCTGTCTCTGGAGGTGGGCGGAGTTCCTGGCTCCTCCCACGTGCACCTGTTTCTAATCGGCGCAATCAACGCCACCTGCGGGAGGATAAGAGGAGCCAGGACTCTCCTCTCCGTGTCAGATCGTCTGCTCGTTACTGCTCACCTCACGGTTTGTTTCACTGTTCGTCTGCCTGGTGTCCTCAGAATCAGAATCACTTTTATTGATCCCCGAGGGGAAATTCTCTTAGTTATCAGATGCCACGACCACAGGATAGAAATTTCAGAATAAGAATAAGAATAAAATGTCATTTAAATAAGAATAAAATTTCGTGCAATAAGAATAAAGTGTCAGCAGTGTTCAACAGTGCAAAAAAAAACAGTAAAATATAAAATAAAATAGAGTCTATAAATAGATAAATAGATCTCAGTATCACAGGCTATTTACATCAATGTACAAATGGTATATTGGAGTATTGAAGTGTTTGGTTACAGCACGGAGTTTAACATGGCGACAGGCAGGAAAGATTTCCTGTGTCTCTCAGTGGAGCAGCGTGGCAGTAACAGTCTGTGGCTGAACGAGCTCTTCTGATTGGCCAGCACCTTGTGGAGGGGGTGGAGGGGAGAGTCCAGAATAGTCATTATTTTGGCCAACATCCTCCTGTCCGACACAACAGAGAGTCCAGCTCCTCCCCCACAACATCAGGCCAGTCTTCCTGATGATCTTATTGAGTCTATTAGTGTCCCTCACGCGCAGACTGCTGCCCCACAGACCACAGCGTACATGATGGCACTGGCCACCACAGACTCGTAGAACATCCTGAGCATCGTCCTGCAGATGTCAAAGGACCTCAGCCTCCTCAGGAAATAGAGGCGGCTCTGGCCCTTCTTGTAGACTGCGTCTACATTTCTGCTCCAGTCCAGTTTATTGTCCAAGTACATTCCCAAGTACTTGTACTCCTCCACCACGTCCACACTGACCCCACGGATGGAGATGGGAGTCAAAGCAGCTTTGGTCCTCCTCAGGTCCACCACCAGTTCTTTTGTCTTGGTCACGTTGAGTTGAAGGTGGTCGGCCTCCCCTCCAGCTTCCTCCCATGTCTCTGTTTGGCCTTTCTCAGCTTCACCTTCAGTTCCCTCTGTGGTTTAATTTGCTCACCTGTAAAGCTCGGCGGTCCGTAGTGGGATGTATTCAGGAAATGACCCAAATGACAGACTCTGATAGTATAATAATATTTATTACAAAAACAGAGTATATGCCAATTACAGACAGAGGTCTGGGTTTCTCTAAGCCAATATGAGAAGAGCCCCGAACAAAGGATTGCTCAGGTACTTATACCCTCTGATATGGTGCCCCTTGGTAACATATCCTATGTCACAATTCTTTACGAATTCCAGATGTTACTGACCACTACCTCACAGAATATACACGTAAATTGATATTCTCTCCATCCATACCTTGAGGCCCTAAAAGAGGGACAAGGGTCTCCTGAAAACAGGCCAGATACCACACCTCTGAGCAGACCGGGCCTCCTCTTTGTTGCCAGCTCCGTGGGCCCTCCTCTACCTGATAAATGTGGCTTTAATGTCCTTGGTTATCCACGGCTTGGTGTTTGGATAACATTTAACAGTTCTTGCTGGGACTATTGAGTCCTCACAGAAGTTGATGTAGCTGGTGATGCAGTCGTTCAGCCCATCCAGGTCTTCTCCATGTGGCTCTGTGAGTACAGCCCAATCTGTCTCCTAAAAACAGCTCTGTCCTGCCTGTGTTCCTGTTCATGTTCCTGTTCAGCACCCTGCCTCCCTGCTCTGCCCTGGACTCCCGTCTCCGACCCTGTCTCCCGGTACCGGCTGTGTTCCTGTCTCGTCTGTTCCCTGCACCTCTGGACCCAGCTCCTCGTATGTTCTCCCGTCACTTGCTTGTCTTGTCTGTTCTGTCAATAAACACCGTAAAACTTTCCCCGAGTCCTGCATCCTCTGGTCCGCCTCACACCCCCATTACGACAGTCTCGTTAAATCTTTGCACCAAAACGCCCAAACTCATCACGAGTCTTTAGTACAAACTCAGTTTTGTGTTTTTTTATTCTCAGACAGACTCTACATGTCTGTGACTCTCTGAGGAATCACACATGAAACATTTAAACTTGTCTGGAGCAGAGTTTAGAACAGGACATGTGTTTTCCATTAGAGACAGAGGAGCACATTCTGTCAGATTATTATTCTACTCAAATGCACTGATTTATACAACAGTAACACGGGCAGAACATGCACTCAGAGACATCAGGAGTCAAACCCACAACCTCCTCACTGAGCGGAGGACACAGGATAACCACTCTGCCACACTAAAACTCTCTGTTCAAATTAAAAGTCAAAAACTAACTTTATAAATTCATATTTTGGTAGAACAAACATGGATCTAAATCATAATAAAAGGGCAAATTAAACAAAATGTGTTTGATAAATGTATTTATTCGTTTAATAAAACCTAAGCCGTTGACAGTGCTGTGGCTCTTTCTTTTAAATCTGAATCTTGCTGCATGTTGAAACTTTGTCTTTTTAACTTCAGACTTTGGCTCCAGTTTAATTCAGAAAACTTGTCTCTCTCTCGCCCCTCTCAGACTCGTCGTTTTGGTCTTAAATGTTCGTATTAAATCGCTCTACATGATCCTGGTGTTTTTATTTCACTGTCTGTAAATGAACATATGAGCATTAATAACGAGGTCGCTCCTGCTGTGCCCGCTCCATACGTCCCAGATGTGCAGTGGGAAGGCTTTACCTTCAAAAGCCTCACTCCACATTGTCTCTTTGGTTACTATGATATTCGTGGTCAAAGTTTGAAATATCTCAGCTTCACATTAGCCTCTAAACCTGCTCCAGCCTCGAGGAGCTTCATTTGACTGAAGCTGAACTCTGTGGGTGAAATCACACTCTCTTAGTCACTTCTTTAAACAGTCTGTGGTCTCCGCACGTAAAAACAAAAGTAAAGGTTTTTCAGAGTTTGTGTCTGGACATGAGGTATGGGGCCCTCCAGAGGACGTAGGGAAAATTTAAGAAATTGTATTATTTGCATGAGGGAACACAATATTTTTGCGAGAGAACATAAATACAGATTCAATGTGTCCAAATGTCCGACTATCTCCTGCTCAGGGCCTATTTTCTATTTTACAGATAATATCACTTTATCGTTCATGTATCTTGCTGCACAAACATGTGTCTGGGTGTTGCTACGGTAACCTGCCTTTCCACATGTTTGGACACTTCGATCTCACCGGGATGTCCTGCCTCTGATGCCCTCCAGGTCCCTCCTGTTTCCTGAAAGCGTGTCTTCAGTCGTGTGGAGATGGTTGTTGAGGGACAGGGACAGTCCTGTGTTTGTTCACTCTGAGGCTGTGTGTGGCTGCTCCTCTGTGCCCTGAGTTCAGGCTGGACACTCTCTCTGTGGTGTCCCTGCACCTGCCTCAGAGCTGAATCTGTACTGAAGATAATCTGCTCTGACTCCATGGATCAGGAAAAAAATGCTGCTTTTGTGATCGAGCAGGACAAAATACATGTATGTATCCCAAGCCTCTAAAGCATGTTTTGGATCTCCATGTGGGTGGAGCCTCGCACTCTGTGGTGCCACGGGCAAAGCAGATGTGATACCACAGAGATGTGAGTTCTGGGCACCTGGTGTGTGCCTCCTTAGTGCGTACTTTGCTGTAGTGCAAAGTAACAGCAGCATGTTGATATGTGGGGTCAGAGCAGCTCGGGTTCAGCACACACAGCCCCATGTTCTGAGGACGGCTCTGCACGGGACGTGTGCACAGAGCACCAGAGAGTCCCAGGACAAGAAGTGAGTGCCCACGAGAGACACAGTCAGCCTCACAGCAGCAGGGACCAAGTCTCACTATGTCCATGTTCACGTTGTAAACAAGATGTGTCTCGTGTAAAAATGACGCTTTGAGCTTATAATCCTCACTATGAAAATACATCACTTTCATGTCTGTGTCTGACATGGATCATCTGAGTCTGCATCAGCAACGTCACTAAAGTTCAGATTCATCCAGAGCAGTCCTCCTTAACACTTTTGGAAATAATCCGCTAGTAGTTTCTGCATCTGTCGTTAAAACCTCGGCATTCTTTGGAGCCATTGCGTAAATCTTTAGTTTTATTTTCCAAGGTGTAAACGTATGGGCTCTTGGGGGCCCCCTGGTGGCCTCGGGGCCTTAAGCAGCTGCTTGTAGACTGGGCCGGCCCTGGTTACATTGATCTGATATTTGCAGACCCTGTAACAAACTCAGTCCTTTCAGTGGGTTCTGTGGTTATTTTTGTATAAAATAAAGTAAAATGTCGCACACAGGCCTGTCTCTTCAGTGTCTCTCCCCTGAAGCACCTGTCCCGTCTTTAACACCCAGACTGTTTCAGCTGAAACAAGCCGAGGAACCACATCCCAATGTTCACACTTCATTTTATGCTTTTATCAACATCATATTTTTTCAGACTAAAATTACAATTAAAAAACAGATGAAAAGTATAATAGTGAGTTTTGGGAAGTAACTGAGTACATGTACTGAGAGTACACATTCAGAGTACACATTCAGAGTACACATTCAGAGTACTCTCTGCTGGTCCAGTTACTCTTTCATTTGATGGTATTCAGAAAACAATCACTTTCCTACAAACAGAGGAGCACATGGACAGTATTCAGTCATGTTTTAGGCTTCAGACTTAATGATACTTTTGACACATGACGATTTTAGATTTTATTGGACAAGCTCTGTTTGCTTTGATCGCCCCGACCACATGGCACTGGTGAAATCACCAAAACACTGGTTTGATTCTGTCACCTCTCCTCTCCTCCTCTCCCCCCTTTATCTCTCCTCTTTCTCTTCATCCTCTTTCTCTCCCTTTCTCTTTTTTTCTTTTACCTCACTCTCTCTCTCTCTTTATCTCCCTCTGTTCCTCCTCTCTCTCTCTGCCTTTCTCTTCCTCCTCTGTCTCTTCATCTCTCTCTCTCTTTGTGGTTTGTCCCCATTTGAACTGTTTCCTCATAAACTGTGACTTTCCTGTCTGTTCCAGATCATTTGGTTCATGACTGGAGGATTGTCCGCCTCTCTCTCTCTTTCTCTTTCTTTCCCTCTCTCTTTTTCCTCTCTCTCTCTCTCTTCCTGTCCTGTCTGTCTTTTTATCATCTTTTAACCCACCCTTCCCATGCCTTCTTTCCATCCCTTCACACGATTTACCTCTTTCCCTCTTTCTTCTCTTTCTTCCTTTCCTCTTCCTCTCTGTCCCCTCTTCCTCTCTCTTTTATCTCTCTTCACTCCTCTCTTTGTCTCTCTCCGAAGCCCCGCCCACATCGTACCGTCCTGGTTGTGATCGTCGTTGTTTGTTCTGTGACTGAGCTGCTTTTCTCCTGTTTTTATAGTTTCTAAATTGGTTTGGAGCTCGAGGACAGAGCCGCGGAGCATCTGCTTGGATCTGTCAGGAAGTAAAATCTCCTCACAGTATATTTTTATTGACCTTATTTTAATGCACGTCCTTATTTTATTTTGTAGCACTCGTACAACCTCTGTAGGCCGCTGTTACCTTTGAGAACTGTAAAATATCCTCTGCAGACACAAAATAAAATACATTCCCTTCAGCTTCAGCGTCAGACCTCAGTCCTGTGTAATGTCACGAAGGTTCAGACTTTGGACCAAATCCAGGAAATCAGAATAAAGCAAAACCGAGAAACAAGTCGACAAATAACTGAAGCTTCACTGGCAGAAATAAGAGCTGCACCGTTTCAGCGTCGAGTCGTGGCAGGAAACAGACGACAAACTCTTGATGGAGATTTGGTCAGATGAAAATGTGAAGAGGCAGATGAAGAACTCTCATGTTTGATGTTTTTCCAGTCGTTTAGAGGAAGGAGGGTTTGAGGAGACGATGGGCAGTGATGAGCTGCTGGGTCACTTCAGGTAAACACATTCATCACTCTGGAGACTCAGGACACTTCTGAATAAATGTTAAGCGTCTTAAAATCTCCTTTTGTTTGAAATTAGGCGGAGTCTTTCTGGTTCGGCTCAGTGGATTGTTCAGCTGCTGTGGAGTTGCCTTCCTTCAGTGTGGCGCCTCATTAGCCCTGGACAGAGGGATAAGAGTGACCAGAGGGACCTCACTGATGGTCTGGGCCACTGCAGGAAGAGTCACTTATCTTCCCCATGGGCTGAATCATGTCCTGTCCCAGACCAGCCACGTTTAGGTTATTATCAACAACGTCCCGCAAAATGATAAAGTAAAACCTGTCCTGCTGTACTAATAAACTGCTGGGTTCTGGGCAGAGCCGATGAGCCGTCCGCCTTTATGATTTCTTTGCTGTAAATACAAACATTGACGCGGCCGATCCAAAAAGGTAAAGATCTTATCTCCACATTTGTGAAAAGCCTCCCGCAGCTCCACAGACGTTACCTGTTTTTTATGTGAGTTTTGGAGGTAAATGTTCAGAGAGCGCAGCAGACATAGGACTTCATTTTTCTCACCAGCTAAAGAAGAAAACCATACTTTCAAAAACACAAAGGACATGCTGATCCACAGGAAAATGACTCATAAATAAAAGTATTGAAGTATATATAGTAGTATATTTATTATATGAAATACATCTAGGTCATGAAGAAGAGGTGGGGCAAAGAAAGACAGAATAAACATGTAAAATAATAATAGTAGCTTTGACATAAGTTTGTCTGTTACTCAAGGAACTGCTCCCCTCTCGCCCTTTGACCTCTCGCACCATCCTGAGGTTTATGAAACAGAGAGACAAACAAACAGACAAACATACAAAGAGACAAACAAACAGACAAACAAACAAACAGACAAACAAACAAAGAGACAAACAAACAAACAAACAAATAGACGAGCTCTGGACTCTCACAAACTAAAATAAAGAAATAAACATGTGGAATGAGGACTGGAGTAGAGCACAACTACACACATACACACATATACACACACACATACACACACACACACGCAAATATACACACACACACATACACACATATACACACACACACAAATATACACACACACACATACACACACACACAAATATACACACACATACATAAATATACACACACACACATACACACAGCACATACACAAATACACACACACACACACACACACATACATACACACACACACACCACACACACTCGCACACACCTACACACACACAAATACACACATACACAAGTATACACACACACGTACACAAACACACAGACAAATATATACACACACACAAACACACATGAACACACACACTCACAAACACACATACACACACACACTCATACACACACGTACACAAACACACACACACACATACACAAACACACACACACACACAAATATACACACACACACACACACACACACACACAACAATATACACTCACACACAAAAATATACACACAAACACACACACACACACAACACAACACATGCACACACACACACACACACACACACAGAAATATACACAGACACACACACACACACACAAACACACTCATACACACACACAAACACACACATACACCCACGCACACACACAAACACACACACACACAAACACACACACACACACTCATACACACACACACACACACAAACACACACATACACCCACGCACACACACAACACACACACACACACACACACACACACACACACACACACACACACACACACACACACACACACACACACACACACACACACACACACACACACACACACACACACACACACACATGTACAGGTGAAGTGTTTCTAAATGTCCTCAGGTAAGTTTTGATTGACAGGACCAAATTGGATTTTAAAATGAGGTGTCAGTCTGGTTTGAAGTGTCCTGTTTCAGAAATGTGGAAACTATGTCGCCACTGTCAACATCTGTGTCCTCAAAAGACCCCGAAGAAATATAACGTTTTAAAGAGAAATAAATTTAACTTGATTTTAATTTGTTTATGGGCTGTTCAGCACCACGGACAGCGAACAACACAGCACTGACCAAAAGAGGAAAAAAACTAAACCAGGACTAAACCAGGACTAAACCAGGACTAAACCAGGACAGAACCAGGACTAAACCAGGACTAAGCCAGGACTAAACCAGGACTAAACCAGGACTGAACCAGGACTAATCCAGGACAGAACCAGGACTAAACTAGGACTAAACCAGGACTGAACCAGGACTGAACCAGGACTGAACCAGGACTAAACCAGGACAGAACCAGGACTAAACCAGGACTGAACCAGGACAGAACCAGGACTAAACCAGGACTAAACCAGGACTAAACAGGACTGAACCAGGACTGACCAGGACCAGGACTAACCAGGGACAGAACCAGGACTAAACCAGGACTAAAACCAGGACTAAACCAGGACTGAACCAGGACTAAACCAGGACAGAACCAGGACAGAACCAGGGACTAAACCAGACTAAACCAGGACTGAACCAGGACTAAACCAGGACAGAACCAGGACTAAACCAGGACAGAACCAGAACTAAACCAGGACTAAACCAGGACTAAACCAGGACAGAACCAGGACTAAACCAGGACTAAACCAGGACTAAACCAGGACTAAACCAGGACAAAACCAGGACTAAACCAGGACAGAAACCGGACAGAACCAGGACACTAAACCAGGACTAAACCAGGACTAGAACCAGGACAGAACCAGGACTAAACCAGGACTAAACCAGGACTAAACCAGGACCTAAACTAGGACTAAACCAGGACTGAACCCCAGGACTGAACCAAGGACTAAACCACCAGGACAGAACCAGGACTAAACCAGGACTGAACCAGGACAGAACCAGGACTAAAAACTAGGCCTAAACCAGGACCAAACCAGGACCAAACCAGGACCCCAAACCAAGAACACAAACCAGGACCAAACCAGGACCAAACCAAGACCAACCAACCAGACCAAACCAGGACCAAACCAGGACCAAACCAAGACCAAACCAAGACCAAACCAAGACCAAACCAGGACCAAACCAAGAACAAACCAGGACCAAACCAGGACCAAACCAAGACCAAACCAAGACCAAACCAGGACCAAACCAAGGAACAACCCAGGACCAAACCAGGACCAAACCAAGACCAAACCAAGACCAAACCAAACAAACCAGGACAAACCCAGACCAAACCAAGACCAAACCAGGACCAAACCAAGAACAAACCAGGACCAAACCAGGACCAAACCAAGACCAACCAAGACCAAACCAGGACCAAACCAGGACCCAAACCAAGACCAAACCAAGACCAAACCAGGACCAAACCAAGAACAAACCAGGACCAAACCAGGACCAAACCAAGACCAAACCAAGACCAAACCAGGACCAAACCAAGAACAAACCAGGACCAAACCAGGACCAAACCAAGACCAAACCAGGACCAAACCAGGACCAAACCAAGACCAAACCAAGACCAAACCAGGACCAAACCAAGAAACAAACCAGGACCAAACCAGGAGGACAAACCAAGACCAAACCAGGACCAAACCAGGACCAAACCAGACCAAAACCAAGACCAAACCAGGACCAAACCAAGAACAAACCAGGACCAAACCAGGACCAAACCAGGACCAAACCAAGACCAAACCAGGACCAAACCAAGAACAAACAGGACCAAACCAGGACCCAAACCAGGACCAAACCAAGACCAAACCAAGACCAAACCAGGACAAACCAAGACCAAACCAGGACCAAACCAGGACCAAACCAGGACTGACGTCATGGGCCTGATTTTTGTCCCATGGAGAGCAGGTCCCCATCGTGTGTACACAGAGCTGAGCTCCATTTGTTCAGTTTAAAATTATTCATATTTCATTTTCTCTGAGCTGGAATCTGACAGGAGCCTAATGAGAACAGCTCTAACCTTTTAGTGTGAGACCAGACGAAGGGTGGGACTTGGACCAGGTGTGGAGACTGGACCAAAGAGGTGCTGGGCTACAGTGGGGCTGAGATCACGAAAAAAAACAAAAAAACAAAATAATAATAAAATAAAAACACTTCCTTCCTAAGGGAAGGGAGGCGGTGAGGTGAGGGGAGAGGACCAGGTGAGGGGAGAGGGTCAGTTGAGGGGCAGAGGGTCAGGTCAGGTGAGGGGAGAGGACCAGGTGAGGGAAGAGGACCAGGTGAGGGGGAGAGGGGCCAGGTGAGGGGAGAGGACCAGGTGAGGGGGGAGAGGGCCAGGTGTGAGGGGAGACGGTCAGGTGAGGGGAGAGGACCAGGTGAGGGGAGAGGGCCAGGGGCAGAGGGAGTGGACCAGGTGAGGGGAGTGGACCAGGTGAGGGGAGAGGACCAGGTGAGGGGGAGAGGGCCAGGTGAGGGGGAGACGGTCAGGTGAGGGGAGAGGACCAGGTGAGGGGAGACGGTCAGGTGAGGGGAGTGGACCAGGTGAGGGGAGAGGACCAGGTGAGGGGAGAGGGCCAGGTGAGGGGAGACGGTCAGGTGAGGGGAGAGGGCCAGGTGAGGGAGGGCAATTTCAGTTTACAAATGGTAGCTTTTATGAGGGTGCCACACCTCACACACCTGTCACACCTCTCTCCTTCTTTCTCACTTTCTTTCCCTCTCCACGTCTGTTTCTCTCTGTCCATAAAGAGGGGATATTCTGCAAAATGTGCTTTTTGGAGGGCATCTGACACACAGGGACTTAAGAGTATGGGAGGGCATCTGACACACAGGGACTTAAGAGTATGGGAGGGCATCTGACACACAGGGATACGGGAGGATGGGAGGGCATCTGACACACAGGGAAGGCAGCGTTCTTGTCCTCTCCGTTCCAAAGTTGATCCTGTTTTTCTGGGCTGTTGCTCCGGTTTTAAAAATGAAAAAATTTCGCTCTGCTCTTCATCCTCATCATCATTTATTCAGGCCGACCCAAAATGGCCGCCACGGAGCCTCAGTTTCTCAGAGAAGGCCGCGTTCTGCAGTGCTCACAGGAGAATACTGTGCCCAAAATATGATCCATAATGAATAAAGTCACATGCATTTATTAAACCTGAACCAGGGGCACACGCAGCGAGGGAGGAGGAAGAGGAGGAGGAGAGGAAGAGGAGAGAGGAGGGAGGCACAGAGAGAGAGAGAGAGAGAGAGAGAGAGAGAGAGAGAGAGAGAGAGAGAGAGAGAGAGAGAGAGGGGGGAGAAAGAAGGAGAGAGGAGAGGAGAAGACGAAAATGAGAGAGAGGAGGGGGAAGAGCGGAGGAGAGAGGGCACAGAAAGAGAGGGAGGGAGAGGAGGGAAAGAGGAGGAGGAGGATGAGGAAAGAGGAGGGAAAAGAGGGGGAGGAGAGATGTGAAAAAAAAGAGGACATAGGAAGGACAAAGGAAGAGAGAGGGAGAAGAGAGAGGAAGAGAAAGGAGACGGATGGAGGGAGAGAGGAGAGCAGGCACAGAGAGAGGAAGGAGGATGAGGAGAGGGGGAGAGGGGGAGGAGAGGAGAAGAGAAAAAGAGAGAAGGACAAAAGGTGAGGGAGAGGAAGAGGGGGAAGGTGGTGGGGTAGGGGAGAGAGAGGGGGAAAGAGGAGATAAAGTTTCACAGGTGCAGAGAGAAACTTTTTCTGCTGGAGGCTCTGTCACCTGCTTGTCTCCATGGGGATGGAATGTTCCACAGTATAGGCTAAACTCACCTGTCTGACATTCATTCAAATTACAGGCGTATTTATTGTTAAAAATAATAATAAAAATTTTAAAAAGCTGGGAAAACTTGAATTCTTACTGTGAGTGGAGTCGCCTCACCACAGATCTGACCTGTAACTGGTGGTGTTACCTGCTTGTCTCCATGGAGATAATGTCAGAGTTTATTATTGATCCTGTTAAAAGGTGGATGTCACTTTTCGGGTGGAGGGCGACATTTTATTGTTGGTTGATTTTCATTTAAATAAAGTAGAAACGGCTCTGACACAGTTTAAAACCTCTCCCCAGTTTCTCTGTCTCAGTGAGAATAAACTGATCAAAATGTGTTTATGTTTCAGGCTAAACCAGGACTAAACCAGGACTAAACCAGGACTAAACCAGGACTAAAGCAGGACTGAACCAGGACTAAACCAGGACTGAACTCAGACTGAACTAGGACTAAACCAGGACTAAACCAGGACTGAACTCAGACTGAACTAGGACTAAACCAGGACTAAACCAGGACTAAACCAGGACTGAACTCAGACTGAACTAGGACTAAACCAGGACTAAACCAGGACTGAACTCAGACTGAACTAGGACTAAACCAGGACTAAACCAGGACTAAACTCGGACTGAACTAGGACTGAACCAGGACTAAACCAGGACTAAAGCAGGACTGAACCAGGACTAAACCAGGACTGAACCAGGACTAAACCAGGACTAAACCAGGACTAAACCAGGACTGAACCAGGACCAAACCATGATTGAACCAGGACTAAACTTGGACTGAACCAGGACTAAACCAGGACTAAACTCGGACTAAACCAGGACTAAATCAGGGCTAAACCAGGGCTAAACCAGGACTGAACCAGGACTAAACCAGGGCTAAAGTTTATGTTTCATTTCAGGTGTATCGATGCTTTAATGATGAACAATAACGGTGCATTTCTTATCAATCAGATCGATTATAAAGAGTAAAACTCGGTCGGTCTGATGTCGGTCTATCAAAGCGCGCGGCTCCGCAGGTTCCCCTCCCTGTGCACGCGCTTTTTTTCCACGCGCCTTTGCACACCGCGGTCACGTGACGCCCACGAGGCAGCGCGCAAGCGGAAGCAAACCAGCCTCGTGAGCCTTGCGTAAAGTGCGCAGACTCCCTGCTCCCCCCGGTGCGCTCGCTCTGCGTAAACAGCGCACAGGGCTTTGGAGAGTGGCGTCTCGGCTGCGCTGCGGACGGAGCTTTTTGGTACCGAGCGGAGAGGAGATGCACACGGCACTCGAGTGAGGTAACGATAAAAACACGGCTTTGTCCTCGCGCGCTCACACCGCGTGGACCGGGCTTTACGCAGCGTCACGGAGCTCTCCACACAGACACGCGCGCTTCTGTTTGACACACACTTTATGTCACAGCTGTTTGAGAAGCTCAGGGCTCGTGTCCAGAGCGCAGTGTGCTCCAGGTGCTCCGTGTGCTCCGGATGCTAGCAGCTTTAGCCGCGTCAGTGCGTAAAAGCGCAGAGTTTAGAGATGTGGGGGGCTGTGGTCAGACAAACCTCCAAACCTCAGGACACCTTTAGTACCTGAGAGGTGGAGAGGTTTGAGCGCAGAGACGCGGGAGGGACACGTCGTGAGCGGAACGGTCGTCGATAACTTGTGTCGTGTTTAGTGGAGGGTGACGGGGGACTGCGGCACAGGAGGAGCAGCCGGAGCTCAGCGCGTGTGAGTGGGCTGCTGGAGCCACGGAGCCCCGCGCGCACCACCACCACTAGTCCACAGCACTAAAAAAAAACAAAAGACATTCTTGTTCCACGGGTACAGAGCGCACACAAAAGTCTTATTTGATGTATAGTCTTTATTTTGGGAGTTGTGGTAAATTGGGTGGCACATGTTGCTTTTTATACATGAGATCAAACTCCTTAAACGCGGATGTCTGTTCTTTACTTGTTGCTCATGACGTGGTTAAGGCTCGTTTCCGTCTTTACACGTAGTTCTGTGTCGGCCCGGATCTGTCCCTCTGACTAATGCTCTAGAAACGGAGACACCCTTATTTAGTCATGTTCAAGCCCTGGTTAAACTTGATCTTGTGCTTTCAGTGCGTCAAAGGTGGAAAAGTGTTATATATAAATATGACCATTTGTTTTGAAACTGTTGATTTAGTCCTGGTTAAGTCTGGCTTTAGACCATGGGATGTCCCGCTCAAGTCCTGGTTTAAGTCTTGGCTTGGAGTCCTGTCTTGTGTCCTCTCTTTGGTTCTATCTTTGGTCCTGTCTTGAGTCCTCTCTTGGGTCCTCTCTTGGGTCCCATCTTGTGTCCCATCTTGGGTCCTCCCTTGGGTCCTCCCTTGGGTCCTCTCTCGGGTCCTCCCTGGAGTCCTCCCTGGAGTCCTCCCTGGAGTCCTCCCTGGAGTCCTCTCTCGAGTCCTCTCTCGGGTCCTCTCTCGAGTCCTCTCTCGAGTCCTCCCTTGAGTCCTCTCTCGGGTCCTCTCTCGAGTCCTCTCTCGAGTCCTCCCTTGAGTCTTCCCTTGAGTCCTCCCTTGAGTCCTCCCTTGAGTCCTCTCTCGGGTCCTCTCTCGAGTCCTCCCTTGAGTCCTCTCTCGGGTCCTCCCTCGAGTCCTCCCTTGAGTCCTCTCTCGGGTCCTCTCTCGAGTCCTCCCTTGAGTCCTCTCTCGGGTCCTCTCTCGAGTCCTCTCTCAAGTCCTCTCTCGAGTCCTCCCTTGAGTCCTCCCTTGAGTCTTCCCTTGAGTCCTCCCTTGAGTCCTCCCTTGAGGTCCTCTCTCGGGTCCTCCCTCGAGTCCTCCCTTGAGTCCTCTCTCGGGTCCTCTCTCGAGTCCTCCTTGAGTCCTCTCTCGGGTCCTCTCTCGAGTCCTCCCTGAGTCCCTCTCTCGGGTCCTCTCTCGAGTCCTCTCTCGAGTCCTCCCTTGAGTCCTCCCTTGAGTCCTCCCTTGAGTCCTCTCTCGAGTCCTCCCTTGAGTCCTCTCTCGGGTCCTCTCTCGGGTCCTCCCTCGGGTCCTCTCTCGGGTCCTCCCTCGGGTCCTCCCTCGGGTCCTCCCCTCGGGTCCTCTCTCGGGTCCTCTCGTCTTTTCTCACACAAACCTGTTGAGTTGAATGAACTTAACCCTTTCAGTTCCGACTGTAAAAGAATAATCCGATCGTTTCCGTTTGAATTGCATTAAAGCATATTTCACATTTTTTCCAGCTGTTTGAACTTTCAGACATGAGATTAGGATCTGAAGTTTCTTTAAACTTGGAAAATGTCAAACCCACACACTTCAGTTTGTGCAGAACTTCACTACTTACCTGTTAAAATGTGCAAAAACGTGTCTGAAGCCAAAGTTTAGACACTGAAACAAAAGCTGACCAGAAAGAAAAAATGTTTCACTCCTGGTTCAGTCCTAGTTCAGACCTGGTTTAAAACGATGGATTTTTAGACCAGATGCCCTCCCTGTCAGAGTGGAGTGGGTGTGGGGGGCTGCAGTGTCTTGCCCAGGGACACGGTGCCAGTATGTGCTCAGGAGTATCAAAGCGGGGACCCGTGATTAGGCGTTACGCATGTTTCATAATGGTCAGATTATCCGATTATAAATTGATCTGTTTAAATTCAGTTCTTACTCCCTCCTGTGATTATGTTCAGATCTAGCGCAGAGCGAGCTAATGCTAATCCTCACTGTTCTGAATGAGACTGTGGCATTACTGTTAGCATATGGTTAGTGTATGGGAAAAAACATACAGAGATGCTTATGTATGACTGAGCTGAATTAACTCAGCTAAAAAGGGGATCAGATCTGGTTTGGATCCGGTTCAGTCCTGGTTTAGACCTGGTTAGACCTGGTTTAGACTTGGTTTAGACCTGGTTTAGATCCATTTCCGTCTAGTTTTGTATTGGAATTATCAACAACTACTCTTCCCTGTGGACTGGGTTTGTTATTCTAATGGGGCAGGAACTGAACCAGGGACTGGACCAGGACTCAGACCGGTGATGTTCTCCCCCTCCTCCTCTCTCTCTCCTTTCACCTCTCTCCCCCCTCCTCTCTCTCTTTCATCTTTATTCAGCTGTGCTCCGGTGAACATTTCCCAGCCCTCTCTGACCCAGGTGGTACAAACGGCTACAAGCTACTGCTCTTTTCAAAGTATTCCAGACGTGTACATCTCATTACTGCAGTTTTTAAAATGTTCTCTGTGTGTATTTCTCGTTTAATGCATTTCTTTTGAGTATTGATTATTTACTACAAGTTACTGGTATTTCTGTGTTTTCAAATCCCTTTTCTGAAAAATAAGTTAAATGCTTGTGAATGGACTCGTGCTCAAAAATACGGCAGTTTTTCTATTTAAGGGTCAAATTTGAGATCAGCTTCATATAGTGAAAATCTGTGAAGTATCAGCTTTATTTTTTACAATTCTATAAGTGGTTTAAGGCTGTAAAACCCCTCACCTCACACTTTATACACTTTTCTCACACAGGCATTAACATTTTCTCACATTTCTCTCTTGTTTAAACTCTCTCAAAGTTCAAACCTTCGGTCGGGCGCCTTTGTCGGTGCAGAACGTTTCATCGACATTGTGGGTTTTGTCGGGAGAAAACTTGCAAACATACAGCACTTCAGAGTCACACTGTGATCCAACATTTATGTAAATTTGTCTGACACATTCTGTACGGTACAGGAGACACGGAGGAGACCTGATGGACAACCCAATGGTCTACTAGTCCCTCAGCCAATCAGGACACAGAACACAATGGTCTACAGTCCCTCAGCCAATCAGGACGCAGAACACAATGCACGTTCATACGGGGTAAAAAAAAAAAAAACATGCAAAATTGCACTAAAAAAGTCAGTGACACAGGCAAGGAACGCGAAAAGTTGAACCCTATTTTATAACCATATACTATAGTTTAATAGTGAGTGAGGGCAACTCTGTTCTATCAGTTTTGACGCCCAACCAGGAAATGCCTGTACTGATATTTGGAAGCCAATATCCGATCAAGATAATCATATCATTATCATTATCAGTTACATCTTTTCAGTATTTACAATTTTACTTCCGGGTTGGAAAGTATGACATCACCACTAGGGATCTTCCATAACTGTTACTGGGGCCTCCTCTAATGTGCACTGAAATTATTATTTGAAAAAAACAAAGAAGAAAAACATCTTACGTAATTATCAAAACAAAAAAAAAACAAAAAAAATCATATAAATATGCCTAAAGTTTAGACAGAATTCTCTCCATAGTGTCAATCTTCAAACTCTTAAAAACTGTACTTCCTGTAATTTTCGACATTCAACTTTTACCCCAATCATAAGCGATTTGTTGAAAAAAAAAAAAAAAAAATTTACAAAAGGTTTTATCACCACCTAATGAAGTCAAAATGATAAAACCTGCTGCAGGGACTTCAGTGTATTTTGCTTTTTGTGCCTAAATGGGTTCACTCTGATGTTGTGAAGGGAGTCGTTTGAACTTCAGGTTTCAAAGTTTCAAGGGTCCGATGGCACAACTCTTCACAGGAAACCAAGCTGATATGAAAACGGAATCATTTTAAGCGAAGGAACGGGATTTGTGCTTAAGAGTGGACCGGGGATCTCGAGGAACACAGCAGGCTTGATTAGGTCAATGGTAAGTAATGACAAAAGGGAAAAACGATTGTAATCACTTCAGAGATTGAACTGGTGTTTTACAAGCAGACACAACTGCTGCGGGCTGCTCTATAATCTACGGGACAACCCTGTTGACTCATTGTTATAAATTTGCCACCATTTAAATCACTATATCCTCAAAATGGCTGATTATAAAGGAAACAAATCCACTAATTTCCTCCTTGTTTAGAACTACGGTGAACCAAACCCTGAGCTGAATAAACGATGGTTGAGTAAAAATGGTGAGGAGTAAAGAACTACTGTAGGATGGGTTTAAAAGCTAACTTGAACAAGTCCCCCGAATTTTAACACAATAGCTCTGATTTAATTACGCCAAATTAGAAGATTGTGGGCGTTTGCGGTTCACATTTAAACATTTGACGATGTTTATAATGTCAGACAGAGAGCCCTGCGGAACTCTGTGGGAAGATTCACTAGTTGATTGAAAGAAATGTCCATAACTCATTGATTTTAGATCGGCTTCCACATACTTTACATATACACAGCTAATCTTACGTCTTAAACGTACTTTCAACTGACAACGCTCACGTCTTTGGCACCACTTTCTGAAAGCTATGCGGGCGAAAATCATTTGACTTTTGTTTATACCGACAGAGAAGATGTCGAGCTCGTAATTACTGTCCACGTGAAACAAAAAAACTAGGCACAGAGATGTTAACCATAAAACCACATATCTGTAATCTGACAGTTGACACCAGCGAACTCCACCTGAGAACTCTGACCTGTCCCCAGCTTAGTTGTTTAAACTGTAGAAAACAGAAAAAAGTTACCTAGTGTGATCCTGTAACATCCAGCAGTACTGTAGTGTTGCTGCTCGTGTCTGTGTTCTCTCATGCCGTTTAAATGGTTCCTAGGGTTGTGTTTTGTGTTTCCACGTCTGTTCCGTGCGCTGGTCAGGTGAGGGTCTTGTGAATAGGGCTTACAGCTTCTCCTCTGCAATAACAGTCCCATGGTGTCAGTGACCTACTGAGGAATTATACAAGAAGGAGTGTTTCAGAGCAAGAGGGTACTGTGATTTACTGCTAGTATCCTAAACTAGATGCATTTGCGCCAGGTTATCGACAGTGAAACGTCAATCTCCTGAATATCTCAAGCTGCTCATCAGAGCAAGGTATAAGAGACACCACCAGACTAGTCTGGAAAACTATGGAACCTCCCTGGATGACTGCGCGGTATTACACAGATATGAAGGCAGCAGAAAATATAATAATGTATTTAAAAAGAAAGTACTACCATTTTCATTCTATTTTTTAAAGGAAAGTGTTTTTTTTTTATTTTCAATTGCCGTATCTGATAGTATCGAATCTGTTCCTTAATATCGAATTGAAGTTGAAATTGATTTGAGTGAGTAGGTAGCAGTTGTAGTAGTGATCATGATGTCGTAGTAGTGTGTTACTGTATTGCATTGTGCGTATTTTGACACAAAGGGGGGCGTGGCCTTCACAGATCAGCCTATCAGAGTCCGGAGGCGAGGAACTTCCTGGTTTTGGTGGATAACAGGCGTGGGAAAGGAGAGGGACAAATCAAAACAAGTCCTACTACTACGGAGAGAGGAGTACTACTACTATATACTAGTACTACTACTACTAATAGCAGACGGGAGGGGAGAAATTGAAACAAAAAAAGGAGATGGGAGACTCCAGAAAGAAGTAAATTAAATTCAAAGGAGGGAGATGAGGTGAGGCTTGCAGAGAGGTGAGTGATATAACACTACACCCCATGGTTTCAAACAGCGGGATGCGGGAGCCGCTGGGGGATTAGGTATTAAGTCAGAGTGTTTATGTTTCCTGGTTTGATGGGCTGCCATTTTGACAGTTCTGGAATTTTTAGTTCCTAGTTCAGTCCTGGTTTAGGCCTGGTTTTAGTCCTGGTTTTAGTCCTCGGTTTTAGTCCTGGTTTAGTCTTGGTTTAGTCGGTGGTCTAGTCCTGGTTTAGTCTCGTTTAGTCCTGGGTCTTAGTCTTGGGTTTAGTTCTGGTTTAGTCCTGGTTTTAGGTCCTGGTTTATCTTGTTAGTTAGTCCTTGACGGTCTGTTTAGGTCTATGGTTTTAGTTCTGGTTTAGTGCCTGTGGGTTTCGGTGGATCCGTTTAGTCCTGTTTTAGTCACTGGTGTACAAATCCCGTTTTAGAATCCCCAGACTTGTTTTAGTCATACCATGATGTTTTAGATCTGGTGTTTAGTCTTGTTTAATCCTGGTCTTAGTCTGATTTAATTCTGGGTTTAGTCTTGGTTTAGTCCTGGTCTTAGTCTTGGTTAGTTCTGGGTTGAGTCCTTGGTTTTTGTCCTGTTCATTTATTCTTTTCTTTAAGTCCCTGGTTCAACTTTCTTTAGTATGGTTTTCAACCAAAGTTGGTTTCAGGCCATGAGTGTAGTCCATGGTTCAAAAATCCTGGTTTAGTCCTGGTTTAGTGAGTACTGGTATAGTCCGGTTATAGTCCTAGATTTGTTTAATTGGATCACATTAGATCCACTGAAGGTAAATTTGTTAAAATGGAAAACAGTTCGATTCTCTGGCATTTTCTTTTCTCTAGTGTAGACTTATTTAGTTGCAAATGAAAGCACTTTTGATCTCAACACATGAAACAAATGATCTGTGTTTAACAGATCCTAATAGAAGTGAAAGTCCAGGCACTTCAGGGGAGGCTGTGAAGTTAATATACACGTTTATGGGCCCGGAGAAACATATTGTGACCAGTTGCTGTGACTTGCAGGCTCATTTGTTGTTTTTAGCGGAAAAGTGATCAGTGTTAATTTTTGACCTGCGGAAAAATATAACTTTTTTCTTCTTTTGTTAAAAATAATACAGTATCCTGAGTGAATGGATTTGGATTTAGTTTAATAATGTGGGCAATTCTGGTTCAAAGTTCAACACCAGAAGAATTGACGGAAAAAGCCTCGAAAATTGAACTGCAAAAAATGAACACATCTAAAACCAGAGTTAGTAGCTTGTTCGGCCAAAAATCGAGGCGAAAAGGAAAAATGGAGGTAAAATCGAAACCGTTACCTTGGCATCCATTCAAATTTGCGATTTTGATCGATTGCGAATAATCTTGCTTGTTCCTAATTTGGGTGAGACAGAAAACTTTGAATGAATATGGAATATGGCAGCTGACGGAAGGTCGTTAAAATTTTGTCCCAGTTCTATTTTGTGAAGGAGCTAACCTGAGGCTGAAAACAAGATTACAAGTAACACACACGATCACAAAAACAAAAGGTTTCGGTTTTAGAGTCTCTGTAGATAGAGATGGGTACAAGCCAAAGTTAAATCTGTCAACTGAACAAAAAGTTTTTAAAAGGAGGTGAGAGTTTTTCGATGCCTCAAGTCCTGCCGTCAGATACTGTTGTGGAACGGCCTTATTGTTATATGAAGGGAGAAGTTAACGTACCACTGAACAACTGTAAACAGCTAATTGGTCTACAGTTTCAGCCTTAACGAAAAACTTCAAATCCTTTAATGACTCCCTACACACTGGGCCAGCCTCATATTGTTCTCTTTGTTGTTATGTCCTTTTGCTTAGGGTCTGAGGAAGGAGAAAGTAGATATTGGGGAAAGGGAGATGCCCTAAGAGCAACCATCTCATTCTTCAATCCACTGGGAAGATCTGAACCTCACTACCATTCTAAAGGACGTGGTCAGTGTCTTTTTGAGATGGAGATGTACAGCAGACTGGGGGTCCTGGAGGAGCTCTACTCTCGACGTGTTGCGAACATTCTCCTTATGTAGTGCGCTACTGTTTCGTTTCTCACAGCTGTGAACCGCTCTCCTCACAACTACACTATGGAGTAGCACACATTACCACCCTCTTGTTTTGTGGATCGTTTGGTTTGTCCTTTGGTGAGCCAGTTTCTGTCCTGTGTGAAGTGTTTGTAGGTTTTGAAATGGACTGGAATCGTCAAAGTTTCCAGGGACACACCTGAATAGGTTAAAACCTTTCCTTCTAGGTTTCAGATTCCCTGTTTGCTCTTGTTTTTTAACTCTCTTAAATTCTATGGACGGCAATTTTGGAATATCCACAAGCAGACCCCCGAGGGCCCTTTCTCCCACGCCTGTTGTGCCCCTTCACTTTTCGTCCCAATGTTGTACCGGGACCTTGAGGCTCTGTGCTGTCGAGGACAGATTAACCTATGAGATGTGCTGCCGAGCATGGTGCTGAATGGTGAATCCAGCAGCAAGGTATTGGTCCCGTGCTAGTGTTCTCATGCCGAATTATAACCGCGAGTCTCCAGTCCTCTTAGCCCCCCTCATAGTTACTGAACCGTCTAAGAAAGGACAGTTTGTTCTCCTTGGACTCTGTCCCGTAAGGTAACTTAATGTGAGGGGATACACCAGCCTTACTATCGTGCAAGTAAGCGGGCTCCAGTTCGTTCATTGCTAGATTTTAGTCCAAGTCGTAAAATCTCACGTATCGATACCGTTCTGGGGATGGATTATATACTCGTGTCAGATTTGCCCTCCCAATCCTCTATATCCCTGTGTGGTCAGAAGATGCCCTCCCATCCTTTTATATCCCTGTACTGTTAGACTGAGATGCTGGGGCAGGTACGAGTTGTCGGTAAGTAATCGCAGCAGTGTGGTTGGATTAAATGATAGTGGGAGATATTGGACCTTTCGTCACTGTAAAAAATGATATGAAAGGAAACATTTGGGCTTTGTTTTTATGACCTTTGTATATAAGGTGCAGTCAGTGTTTTATTATGGTACGGTGGTTTATGCCCAGACATGCGTTTTAAAGAATATATGGCTCTCGAAACCAGGGAGCTGCTGAAACATTGGACGTGTTGTGTGTGGCATGTACTTTTTTTGTTCTACTACAAATATTGAAAGCTCTAAATTAATTTTGATTGTTTCTTCTCCCTACAATGGGTCACCGTTTGAGAGTTGTTATGCGTCAATAAGTCCTGGTTTCGTCCCCTGTCAAGTATCTAGTAGAACACCTGGATTTTCAGTTCTTATACTAAGCTTACTTTGACTCACTACTGGTCTTAAATTTTAATAGCTCTTTTATTGCTTGTGTAGTGATGATTTCCCCCCAGTTATGGTTTATGTCTAAGCGTTTAGTTCTCGTTAGTAGACCTTTCTGTTTTCTAGGTTATACCTGTCCTATTGAACATGTTTATGTTAGCATATTGCATTCTTATTTTCTGACTGAAAACTTGTCATCAGAAGTCTGGATAGGTATCATGATCATCAATTGACTTACCCCTGTGGACTTCCTCCAGACAGAGCTCATATTTCCGACTGTGTATATGCTATGCATGCGCTGCCAGGCTCATGGTTTCTTCAATGGAGCCTCTGTTATTTTTAATAAAATCTACAGAACATTTTAAAGATACACTCCAAAATGTAATGGCATGGTTTATGGCTAATTATCTGGTAATTTACTGTGGGCCTATACTACATACAAACAAAAAAACTACTTTAAGAAACCTATCGCACACAAGTTCTCCGCACTTATTCGAATTAATGGTGCTTTGTTATTTGGGCAAAATCACCTTGAGAAACATTGTAAATCCCCAAGTGCTTTCAGGTGTGCATCCATATGAAAAGATGAAATTCTCTATTCTGTCAACATGTGCCAACAAAAGATGTTAGACTGCCGCTCTCGGTGAAGACGTTAATCACTGCTCATCCAAGCGCGCTTACACTTCAGCTATTACCTGCGTCAGATGCTGCGTGAAGACAACGCCCTTCTATGATCTGTCATGGAAAGCATGGGCGATCTACGACTGAACTCACACACTGTTTTTTTTACAGTTCTTTCACCTGTTTGTTGGCTAGAGTCTTGGAAGTGCCCGCACTAAGTGTGAATTGTCGCCCTGCAGTAGTTCATTTGTGCTAATGCGTACATAGGAGCCCCTGTCAGGAGCTAATAGCGGGAATGTCTCTCCCCTCTATAGTAGCACCCAGCTTTGTGTAACAACTACACAGCTTTCATTGCTTATGCATTACGGCTTGGAGGAATAGGCCGTTAGATGCATCGAGAGGATAGATGCCATAGCTCCCATAGCCTACTAAGGTCAAAGAAGGGATGTGATTCATACGTGTACAATATGCGCTGAACTCACCCGCTCTCAAACCCATTATGTTCTTTGACGCTAAGATCCTGCTATTGTCACTATCTCTACAGCCCACACACATCTAGTGGTTAGCTTTGAGGAATGGGTATGTGCGTCCGTGCCCGGATGCTGGAGGTAACGAGGAAAGCTCTCATGATCGGTGTTGGTACATTGGTCTTATGAGTGTTTGTTTGCTTTTTTCTCCATATATATACGCATCACCGGCAACATAGGGGAGGAGAGAGTCTGGATCGCATATTTAGACAGTTTCGATGACAGGTAGTACATTTGAGGCAGAAACCTTTGGTTTGGAAGAAAGTTTTATCCTCGTTCTTGAAAGTTTTCTTTTGGCTTGGAGAAACATTCTCAATACTAACATTCTTACTAGGGTCAGGTGGGCTCGCTCTCGAAAGAATACGGACCTGAAATGGCAACGTCCGGGTGGCATCAAGCGGACTTGTCACCATAGAGATGATCCAGGAAAAAGCAATCTAACATCTCCATTGGACAATGGTAAAAGGTTGGACATAGTTGCACCTTTTTACAGGTACTCTAGATCTGAAAATGCAGATCAGTTGGTTTGTCTTTGATGTTGATTCACTGTGATTGTTTTGATCAGATTTTGGCGTTTATCAACTGTTCGGAAAAACTGTAAATATAAAGAGGACCAGAGTTTTTATTCTGAGGTGGCTCCAAAAAACAAGCCCAGTGACAGACAGGATACAGAGCATTCCCCCCCCTGTCAGAATCATTTAAAATGGTTTGATCTATTCATACCGCCATAAGCCAGTACGAATTTTTTGCAAGTGGCGTTTCAGCTTCCTTTCTTTCGCAGCGATGCCTAAAGAATCTTGGGTCTCAGTGACTAAAGCAGCATAAAGTAGGGCTAGACAGAGTTGGTATTAAGTCAAAGTAAAAGTGACGGAGCAGTTGGGCCCCCCCAAAAAGATCTCAAAACTATCAGAATGATACATACACCCTGCAGTTCGGAGGTTCAGTGCAAAAAACATACTATTTATGCAGAAAAAAAAGTAACCAGGAAACAATAGTATTTATACTAAAGACTCATAGATTCAAGTGCAAATGTTTAAATCGGCACTTTTTTACATATAAATAACCAAAACATAACAAATATTCAAGCACAAAACTAAACGTCAAATCATTCTCATTTCTGTGGTGTCCATAATAAAAGATTGTAATCCTAAATAAAATAAATTAGTGGTCTTGAGGAGCAAACGAAGGCCATAGCGTCCATCTTTGGCTTGGCCGCAAGCGGTTAGAACAGGCATGTGTACCGTCTTGTGATCGCCTACATAATAGAGAAACATGAGCGCCGACAGCAGCTGTTTTTGGCCACTCTCTAAGACTCCTATGATTGAAGTCTAGCACCAGCAGTAAAGTCCTCGCAACAAGCCTGACCCAATGCAACAATGGTGTTCTGTCTTCAACGTGCCCTCATTCGTACATGCCACACCACACGCTCTTTAAGGCCTAGCTCGAATATAAAATGTGCTTGCTCATCGATGACCCTGCCGCCAATGTTTAGGAGCGCGCAACTCGGCAACTGATCTTTATCTTTGGCACTAGCTGTACCTGTACGATTGACTCCCTCATAATGCCATCAATAAGAAGGAGTTTTCTGCGCATTTTGACACTGAAACCGCTATCACTGTGCGCATGCGGGGGACAAACAATAGAGCTATTTAGGATTGTTGAGGTGGCTACTGGACCTTGTAACGCCCGTCTGACTACATAGCGTGCGACGACCTTCCGCGACCAAAGCGCCACGATCTCATGCTTGTGCACTATCTGTTTTATGTAATAATCACACTATTCTTCATTTAATGAAAGCCGTAATTTGCTCACAAAAACAAGACACTCCCAATCCCTTCCTCAAATGATTAAGACCTATCAATGTGTGATAGGTAATGCTGATCCGTGAGAGCCAATTCAACCATACAGGTAGAGCATGCATATGGTCAGAGAGTAGCAGCATAACTGTTAAATACCAATAATAGGCGATCCTGACGGAAAAATCGCCACACCCCTATGCAGCATTGTTTCATGCCATAAGACCCTAAAGAAAGACAATGGAAAGCCCCAGACAATATTGAAAATCTGGACTTAGTACTTTATAGTGCAAACGCCGTTTCTTTTAGTCCTTGTAATAATTTATGTCTCTCTCTCTCTCATCTGCCAGTAGCCCCTCTCGTTCTATGACCATGTTTAGTCAGATGTCTCCAACCAAAGTGCTGCTTCTTGTTTTACTCCTCACGATCTGCTCCAGGCTCCGTCCCCGGATGCCGCACGACAAAATGCCCACCCCAAAACTCCACCCAAAAACCTCACCCCAATCGAAAGCCACAATCCCACATACTACGACCTGACAAACCACTCCCAGCCCGCAGTGTGCTCACATCCCCGGGCCATAGGTCTCTCCGTCCTCTGGAGGGTCCTAGTCGAGAGCCAGGAGTTATTAACATTGAGCAGTTGATTTCGCGCGATACGGCTCCAGGGAACCTGTTATGGACTTATGTCTCTGGTTTCCAGCGTCTACTTGTGAGCTTGGCGTTGGGGGGACACAGGTAAAACCGTGGTGCGAGCTCGACCTACGAGGAGCTGGGGCACTCTGCATAGACACATGTGTGGCGCATCTAGCATAGTCCTACGCACATTCAAAGATGAGCACCACTCACTACGGATGGCCAACCATCATCATGGGCACACGGACTAGTGGACTAAAAGACGCTGGCACATAGCACGGAAAGCAAGAGTGCCCGAATCTGGCACAGAACGAAAACCGAGCCGGCGGCCGACTAAAATGTGTGGCCTCCACACCGACGGCCAGCTGCCATAGTCCTTTTGAGCAAGAACAAGACCAGACGAGACGGGAATATGTTCAACGCTAAAAACAGAGCATGGAAAAATACACATAAACAGCAAAACAGGATCTGCATTGACTACCACGGGAGACACGGCGCAGAAGCCATCACCACTTGGCAGACTACAAATTCACCATGGCATGCACTTAACACGATCACATGGATCGAATGGAAATATGCGTTCGTCGGCAACACAATATGGCGACATGTTACACCAAAGTACGATGTAGAGCCCAACAATGAGAGGTAACCGACAGCCTAGGAGACTGAGTATTTGGTGTGAATCAGCAGATAGAACAGAACCTTTATCACCACAACGAAGCACGGAATAACGACCGCACTATTGTGTGACCACGCCCTGATGAACACGCATAACAGGTACGCAACCACGCACTCCAGTGACGCACAGTCCATGACAGACAAGTTCCACGACGACCACGTCCACGACGACGATCAACGACCATCCAGGGGATGATCTGCGACAAAATGGAGGCAGGTTCCTAGCAAGGTTCAAAAACCAGTAGCACGCACGGGTACTTTAATAGCATGCGCCACACCAACGGTACGCCACCAAAGAATAAGTGAGCATCAAAGCAGAAGATCACAATTCCTGTAGTGATGAGTTTAAAAAGTCAAGACCTGCGCAGCGGCAACCGGAGAAATCTAAACACGATCCACAGCGCCTCTCTGCGGTGTAGACTCATGGCAAAAGCAGGCAATAGAAGTAGAGAAGTAGGAAGAGATGCGCACAAATGCTAACCATGTCGGAGAAGGGCTCAGAATGGTGGCAGGATGGGCAGAAGGGAGAGCAGAGGAGCAGGCTGTATGCAGAACCTCGAGCACGCCCTCTGTACGCTAGCTCTGATTGGTCCACTAGCATACCTCAGGAGGCTATGCCGCCCACCAACAGTTTGAAGAGGGTGCCAAGACCTGCCGTTTTGTAAAGTGCAAATGTGCACGCGTTGAACCACTTGTCTCATGAAGACAGAATTTCATGGTCAATATTTAAGATCTCTGAATAAAAAAAATCATAGCCTTAGAGTTTAGGATTTCTAATTATTGTATTAGTTTAGTGAAGGTTATCACGTTTACTTCATGTAGAATGCCGTGGTGTCAACGATAATGTTAATGAGGGACAAAAACTTCAGATTGCACAATCGCGATGATAAAACTAAGTAAACATAAATAACACCTTTTATTCCACCAAACCAAGTAATAATTAGAACATATAAAAAACATGAAAACCTTGTCATATGCACTTTAAATTTTTTGCAATTACATGACAACACTGAAAAACCCTATAGGCATTAATTGTACAATGATTGCTGATGTCACCTCTGACACCAAACTGGACTGATTTTTAGGGCCCTGGTCCCATTACTCATTCTTGCATTTGGTGCACTTCAGTCAATGCGCATATTCAGGTGAAGTGTGCATTCGTGTCTTCACATTCCTTTGAATGTTTTGATCTACACTTGCATGAGTCACCATATTCAGCATGCCAAATGATTAAACAACAGGCCTACAGGCTTAAAGGCTGTGGGTTTCTGATTATTGAAGGTGCATGTTTAACAACATTGCTGACAGCTGTTTTTAGGCAGCTTGGATGTTTACTCTACCACGATCACTATGCCCAGTCATCTGAAGTGCAGCAGGACTGTCCAATTCTCACTTTTCAATCACCCCCTGTCCCTTTGTGCACTTACGCCACCTTGACACACACAAAATATACACCTTCAGCTGATGAGTCAGAATTCTCAGGTGGGAGTTTGCTGTTTAACTGTCAGATGGCAAATTTGTTGGCCTGGTTTATGGTCATATCTCTAATTATATGTAATTACTGGGCCTATCCCCATGAAATAAAAACTGGCACCAAGGTCAATGTTAACCATAGACCCCCCCCCCTCTCTCTCTTTAGTGCCTGAAACCTGACACAGCTCCTCACAGACTTTGGCCTCAATGCGGACTCGCTTATCTCTCCGGTTCAGTTTCTCGTACCTTTGCCCCCCGCCCTCCTCTACCAGATTGAGACCGCCGCCTCTGCATACCGCCACTACCACCAGGTGGAGTATAACGAGAGCCAGGCCCTGGACCCCCCCAGCTCAGTGAGATCTGAACTGGGACTAAACTGAGACTGAATTGGAACCAAACTAGGACGTGACCTTGCCCTGAGCAGCCCAATCCCTTCTAAATTCAGTTGAATCCAGAAGGGTCTGGAATCGGACCATAGAGTGTGACACAAAAACTCTGTCCTAACTGGGGACAGCCCAATAACATCTGCTAAATTTGTAGAGCGTGTCTTTCAAATGTAGAGGACTCAAAAATTCTCATCTCATTCAGAAAAAAAATATATAACTTCTTTAACTCTTTAACTTCTATAACTTTACCAGAGATAAATAAGAGTTTGGTGCTTCAATTGTTGATTTTAGACAAACATGCTGCTTCTCAGTGTGTATTTTTATTTTCTTGTAAACTCCCAGTATCTGTTTTGCACAAATGGACTATGCATCTCTCTTATTGGTTAACCCACCTGTCAGTCACACTCTCTGGAATCGGGGAGACTGTTCCAGACCCACTCGCCTTCATAAAATTTTGTCAAAGTGCATAGTTCTGGCTGGACAGGGTCAGGACTGAACCCAGGACTGAACCAGGACTGAACCAGGACTGAACCAGTATTGTAGGAAAGTGTGTTCTCATTTAACCCCATCCTTCGTGTCTCTGGGTTAAATCTGTCAAGTGCAGTAAAGCCCTTCTCCAGATGTTGATCACATACCACTAGAGGAACAAGTACCACAGTTTGAGAACCAGTTTGCTCTAAATGATCAAACTGCCTCGTAAAGTTACCTCAGGTGTTACTCTGCTCCTGTCCCTGCTCCTGTCACAGTGACACCTGTCGCCAAGCGTTGTGTGGAGTCGTGTTTTTGATGGACAGGTTTAATGATGGGTTTGAAGGATGAGGGAAAAGGACAGCACAGACCAGTGGAGCAGAGGAGGAACTGCGCCTGCATCTGTCAAACTCAAGGACAATGACAAACAGAAAGAAAGAGAAAAGGATGAGAGAAAGAGGGAGGCAGAGAGGAAGAAGAGGGGGGCACAGACCGTGTTAGGTTACATGAAGGTTTGGACTGAAAACTGCAATGGTGTTGCATTTTACGGTTCTCCCACCCCGACCCTCTCTTCTCTCTTTCTCTTTCTCTTTTTCTCTTTCCTCTCCCTCCGAGTCCTCAGATCCTGGTGCCCTCCCTCGCCCTGTCTCCTCTCTCTCCTATAGTTTCAAACCTCTCGCTGTCTCTGGTCCATAGTCTTGGTGTGGCTGTGGGGCTTCATCTCCATCACCATCATCAACCTCCTCTCCCTCCTTGGAGTGATCCTGGTGCCCTCCCTCGCCTCCCCATTTCTCTCTCTGTCTTTCTCTCCCTCTCCTCATCTCTCTCTCCTGTAGTTTTAACCTCTACCTCTCTCTCCGTAGGCTAGGTGTGGTTGTGGGGCTTCGTCTCCATCACCATCATCACCCTTGTCTCTCTCCTCTGAGTGATCCTGGTGCCCCTCCGTCCTCCTTCCTCTGTCCTGTAGTTCTAATTTTTTTCTCTCTCCCTCTCTTTCCCGTAGGTTCGGGTGTGGCTGTGGGGCTTCATCTCCATCACCATCATCAGTCTCCTCTCTCTCCTTGGAGTGATCCTGGTGCCGATCTTGGATCAGGGGTGTTTTAAGTTCCTGCTCACCTTCCTCGTGGCGCTGGCGGGGGGCACGCTCAGTGGAGATGCGTTGCTCCACTTGCTGCCTCATGTGAGTACTGCACCGAACCACCCCATGACATCATCACCAGGTAGAACAGAGCAATTGAGTGTCTTTAAAGTGCCTGTTCTCCAAACTCATTCTCATCACGTCACTTCACAAATAACCAAATTTAAGGCTAACAGTGATTGCTTTTAACCTGATTTAAACTGCTACACTCCTCAGTACATCAGCAGGTGATGTTCTTGTGCCCTCTACTGACGTTTTTTGGTATAACAATCAGCACAGTGTGAGTGTGATCTGTATTAGTTACATACATTAAAGTGGGACTAACTAACATCTACACTCCACCCACAACCACATTTAAAATTCAGCTTCTAAACTGGATAGTGCCTAGAGGACTAAAGGGAGAGTGAGAGGGGGAGGAGTGAACACCTGGCTGTAATCAGGGCAGTCCTATGTGATGTCACATAGTACTTGAAAATCTTGATCAAGCTGGAACAGTAGATCATGCCACTAAAACACCGCATACACAGTCAAGTAGCAAAAAAGTTGTTTAATGTTATGTATGTATAATGTAAAGTGGAACTACTATACTATACACTATACACATTTTGAAACGTATATCCTGTTTTTGTTTTAGTTTTGTAACCTGTTATCAGTTATAACTTAATTTTTACATACATTTTTGTGCATTTGTCTTTCAGTCTCAGGGGCAGCATGACCACAGCTCACCCCATGAAAAAGACGTTGATCTGGGCACAGAGTTCGACGGCGTGTGGAAGGGACTCACAGCTCTCGAGGAATCTACCTCCTCTTCATCATCGAGCACTGTCTGGGCATGTACAAGCACTACAAGGACCATAAGGTATGGCCTCCTTTAGACATGGTTTAGACATGGTTTAGTCCTGGTTTAGTCCTGTATTTTCTGTCTTTTTCTCAGTCTAAGCAGAAACAGTGATGATGGAGGAATTGGGAGAAAACTTTCAGACCACAAAACTGAACCGACGCTCGGATGCAGAGTGGCTCAACCTCAAAAAACTCTGCCTGAAGGTAAAAATGTCTTCTCAGTAATAGCACCACTTTTTGGAAGCTTTTGTGAAAAAAAAAAAAAAAAAAATCACTTTTGTTTATTTCTATGAACAGAAAGACATTGGACTTAGTGCCATGTTGTTTTCATGTGGATAGACCTAGTAACTACAAACACTACCACCAAAAAACCAGGTCAACAAATCTGCAATCTGACAATTAAAACAGCAAACACCACCATAGAATTCTGACCTGTTTTTCCAGCTCTACAGGGATTCTACCATGTGCTGATGTCATGTGAACGCAGTCTGTTCAGTTTCAAATTCTTAATCACTAGGGTAACAGTCCTATTTTTTCATTGTTTTCAGACCCAGACAGCAGTGCAGCGTGTGATAATGGACTCAGTGACACTCAGCTCACAGAGGTCCAGACCCCAGACTCCCCCCTCAGCTCAAACTGACCCCCCCTGCACCTTCCCCTCCACCTCCTGCACCCAAGAAGAATGGGACATAAGACCCATGGGCACTCTCACGGGCACTCTCACGGGCACTCCCACGGCCACTCCCACGGCCACTCCCACGGGGGTAACTGTCACTCAGACCAGGACATGAAGGACGCCGGCATTGCGAGTATCGCCTGGATGGTCATCATGGGAGACGGGATGCACAACTTCAGCGACGGACTGGCCATAGGTGAGTTCTCTCTTTTGGCTGTGTTCCTGTCTGCTCCTCCGGCCCTGCTCCTCCGGGCCCTGCTGCTCCTCCGGCCCTGCTCCTCCGGCCCTGCTCCTCTGGCCCTGCTCCTCCGGCCCTGCTCCTCTTGCCCTGCTCCTCTAAACTTGTTCTTTTTTTAGGAGCTGCATTCAGTGCTAATCTGACCGGAGGCATTAGCACGTCTGTGGCTGTCTTCTGTCACGAACTCCCTCATGAACTGGGTAAGAAACTCAAACTCTCTCTCTTTTGAAAATATGACTTAACATTTCAAACCATTCTTGCCTACTTTTGGGACTTAGTGAAGAAAATATTATTCTATATGCAAAATTTCTTACAAAAAGTCCAATTGCATATTCAAGTTTAATTTTTAAAAATCAGAATTTAGTTCATAATGTCATAATGTTTGAGCACCACCATTTTAGAGAGACTGAAATCTGAACTGTTAAACTAATCCAAGAATTCCATGCATTTTCAGAACATGTTTGTAGAGGTCTTAACTACAGGGTTAGCACCTTTTACACAGATTAAGCTCCATGGTGACACAAGGAGGGCCTCTGACACACAGGAACATTTAGGTCTCACGGCCGACATGAGATTACCCAATGAACTGCAGCCCTGGAATTGGAATTGCTCAATTTTTAAGAGTTTGATTAGTCATATCTCTGCTGGAGATTCACCAATTTGCTTTTACTTCCTGAGCTCCTCTTTGTCACCGTCTCACCGCATCAGAAATGATTCTCTTCATCAAAGCCTTCAAAGTCAAACAACATCAACCCCGAGAGAACAGAGCTGCAGTGGAGAGGAGGGGGCGCTATTGGCTCTAAACCCTAGGGGGGGGGCACCAGGGGGGGCGGAACCAGGGGCGTGGAACCAGGGGGGGCGGAACCAGGGGCGTGGAACCAGGAACCAGAGAACTAAACTAAAGACCAAACAACCTCCAAACCGGAACCAAACCAGGCACTAAAGTGTGTTAAAAACATGATTAAGACCAATGCAACACTGAGACTAAACCAAAATTAAACCAAGACTGCTTCAAGGCTATGGCTAATAACACTAAGACTAATAAAATAAACATAACAAAATAAAAATACAAAATTAAATAAGTACACGACTGTTCTGTTCTTATCATCTTGACCACCACTGCTCTGATAAATCTGATTCATTTCTGTATAATGGTGGTTTTGTGTAGAGATGTACAATATATGGTTCCAGTATCAGCCGATATTGATATTCAATACTGATATTTTTAGTGCTTTTTGAACAGAATAATGAATCAAAGTGGAAATAGAAGAGCATTTGTATGGTCGTATGTTGCACAAACAAGTAACAAATTATTTTTTATCCCAATATATTTTGTTTATATTTTTGCAAAAGTGAAAAAGTTAATTTATGATATTTACTTCAATTTACAGAGCTGCTTGTGGATTTTAAAACTGCATATTGGCCCATCCCTAGTTTTGTGTCTGGTTTCCAGGTGACTTTGCGGTGCTGCTTAAGGCTGGGATGAGCGTGAAACAGGCCATCGTGTACAACGTTCTGTCAGCTCTCATGGCGTACGTCGGCATGGTGATCGGCACTGCGGTCGGGCAGTACACGCACAACCTCACCAGCTGGATCTTTGCAATCACTGCGGGAATGTTCCTCTACGTCGCCCTCGTCGATATGGTAACAGAGCTTTACTATTTTCGAGATTTAGTCTAACTGTTTCTGTCTTTTGACCCTCAACCTTCTCGTTGTAAGTGACTGTTTGGCACTTACAACGAGAAGGTTGAGGGTTGGATTCCCAGACTGAAATTTTCATGGTTTTATATTTGTCAAAAATTGGCTGAGGCAGAGGGAACCCACCCAGACACAAGGACATTTTGACACAAGCAGCATATAAATGTTTTAGTCTGAATTTGAAGAACACGTCATCGCAGCAAAAATATGATCCATCACCCACGTCTGTATTCCAAATGCAGCAGTGTGATTGGCTGATGTAATAACCCCATCTTCCAATATGTTATGAATAATATACCTGTTCTACCCTCTCTCCTCTCTCTCTTTCCCTACCTCTTTGTCCCCCTCTCCCTCTCATCCTCCCTCGCTCTCTCTCTCATCCTCCCTCTCTCTCTCTCTAGTTGCCTGAGATGCTCCACGGTGACAGCGAGGATCACAAACGTTGTCAGGTCGGTCACTTCCTGCTGCAGAATCTGGGCATGCTCAGTGGCTTCTCCATCATGCTGCTCATCGCCATCTTCGAGGACCAAATCGTGTTTGACTTTGGATTCTAGCTCCTCCCCCTCTCACCCTTTGCTCCTCACCCCTCCTCAGTGCCCCTCCTCCTCTCCTCCTCTCTGTGGGCAAACATATCAGCTCAACTTCGCACATTCTTGGGACATTTATGGACTGAAGCAATGCAGGATCTAAAACTGAAACTGTCTAGATGTTGTTGCAAAAAGGGAAACTCCACATTCACCAGTTAAATGACTTAAATATTTAGTTTGAGTTGTTTTGAGCGGTTTGGGTTGAGGTTATTGACTTTTGATTTCAGGAAACTATCTGGTTATTCAAACCAATAGAATAAAATGGTTTTAAGGGTATTTTATTCACATGTCAGTTTTATAAACAAATGCACGAATAGAAGTCCTTAAGCAGTTTTCCTTTTTGCAGTAACACGTTTAGTCCATCAGTCTGACGCTGTTTCTTCCAAAGCTGCTGTCGATGTTGTGTGTTTGTCTGTTTTGTGATGTCATCATTCTGCACCCATGTGTGTCCCGCTGTGACATTATAATTATGCGTCTGTCTTTGTACGGAGCCCCGCCCCCTGAAGCAGCAGCACAACTTCTGTTTTATTTTGAAATATAGCTGGGCCTCATTCTGGAAGATTTACAGCACCAAAACTGCAGTCACATTTTTTCCTTGGAAGCAATAAAATATATTTAGGTTTATAAACAAAGGAAAGCACAGTAGGAATAATGTGTGAAACTCGAGCGAGAATTTCCTGGAAAATGTCTAAAATTTGTTTGTCAAAAAAACCCAAGTCCATTTTTTGGTGGTAAAGCACTTGTGTTTTTATTCTGAAGGTTATGGGTTCAAACCTGTGTGCACAGTAGTAGTGTTTTTGTAGTAATACGTTTACATGAACCAATTTGAAGTAGTGTGTAAAGAACAATGAATGAGGCCCAGTGTTAAATTAATAAAATATATTTTGCCAAAATGAATACAATTAGCTGCTGTCATTACCTGTTTTATACTTTAGATTTTTCACATGTATTTTTTTTAGTGCTGCACTGTAAAAAACTGTAAGAACTAATAATGGAATGATACTTTCTCCTGTCGTTTTTCTGAGGCTGAAAAACGCTGCTGCCATAGACTTTTTTTTTTTTTGTTTTTTATTAGAGTGCCTGCCTGGTTTTGGACAATCGTTCAGTTTCTGTGCGTCCCTCATGGGGGCGCTGAAGGTGCTAACCACTGCTGTATGACACTGTAAATATTGACTTATTTTAGGCTCAACCATTTTTTTTTTTTTTGTTCATAGTTTTATGGATTATTTTTTGCCAAATGCCAATCTGTTTGTTTTTAAATTATGCTGAAGGGGATCATTTACAACGTTTCCCATAATGCATCAGTGATCATATTGTTGTCATTTATGTATTCCATCATGTTGTACTGGAGTATTTCTGCAGAGTATAATGATTTTCCTTTGACAGCGCAGCTCCTTCAGAGGTTCTCTTGACCTCTGACCTCTGCTCTCACATTCCTTTGTGGGTTCTTTACTGTCACTGTGTGACACAGACTCACTGTAAAAAATGAACCATTACAACATTTAATACAAAGATGTGACTCATTATGTCACGTCTATGGCTGTACAAAAAGAAGAGTTTAGACTGAACCACTCTGAGGCACCTCCCGACCAGGATTGGGGCTCAGATCTGGAGACGAGTTCAGAGTGGGTTCATATCTTTCTAAATGAAGGTCCATTTTTTTAGTTGAATAAATGTTTGTTGTGGGTTTAAATCTGTGTAAATGTTAAGTGCCATTGATGCTGTGCTTCAATAAACGAGCATTAGTCAAACTTACATTCTCATGTCTCTCGTCTTCAAAATGACTTTATTTTCTTTGAAGAACTTCTTTTTGTTCCCACACAGAATTGATACATTGAGTTGCTCTTTGGTTTTTCTAATTCAAAGAAAAATAGTGGAGCTTTAGTGACAATTGTAACAGGAAACAACTGCAGGTTCAGCTAGACGTATAAAGGCCTTATGTGTACAAAATCATTAAATCAAAACTGGGGCGAGCAGTGCCTTAGTTTAGTTGTACACTAAAAAAAATGAGATGCTCAAATGATGAATTCAGAATATAAATAAGTTTATCTGTTGGATAAGCAGAACATTTATGGACATCAGGCCTGTTGGGTTATCAGATCTATTGAAATTGAGAAAAAAAAAAAACAAATATTATATAAACAGCCAATAAAAGCCAAATAATCTGGAACTCGTGAGTAAAAAACTTGACCACGTAAACATTTAAAAATCTAAATTATTCTGTATTTAAATGGGTCCGCCCACAATAAATTCACTTGTTATTAATTGAACCAAATATTATTGCCAAAATGTGTTATTGTGCTACGTCTTAATTCAAGTAATTTTCAGTCAATTCTTGTAACGTGTGGACAGAATGCATCCCTCTCCTCCTGTATCATCTTTAGTGCTGCACTAGTGGTAGTGTAAGTAGTATAGTAGTAGTATTTAAGAGCTTAGCTGGCAGAGCAGAGCACGCCTCTTCTGATCCAGTGCTCGGGGGGTACGTCAGTGTTCAGCGTCATGGCGATCACGAAGTTTGTGGAGTGTCCGGTGGTCGACAGAGTTCCTCGTCTCTCGCTCGTCTTGTAAACAGGAGACAGGTAACTCAGCCTCTGCGGGATGTCCTGACGCTTACACGGTTTCAGCCACATCTGAGAGAGAGGCAATCAACATCAGCATGCAACTGTGTGTCAGATGCCCTGCCATCCTCTTATGTCCCTATGGCGTTTAAAATAACTGTAAGTAAGATTTAATTGATTGATTTAACGCAACTATGTCCACAGATACAAGGTAAACATGTTCAGCTCATATAGCTTTTACTGATAACAACTGTGATGCTGATGATGATGGCCCATGTATTTATGTTATAATCTGGGTTTTTGGTTCTCAAGATGATTAGGCAATCAGAAAGCGGCATGAGCCTCACATTTGGGTTGCCAGTCTCAGTGCTGAAATACTTAAACCCCAGCACCTGCAGCCAATCGTGAATCAGTACTAGTGCAGCTTCAGCAGCTCAGTGAGTGAATTCTGGCGACTCTTAGCTTTCACATGAGGCCTGTCCATATACTGAAAATGAGAAAAAACTTGTATGTGTCGTCTCTGCAGCAAAGGCACTGATAGCCCAGGTTCAGCTTTGATTGTAGAACCTTTTTGTTTAAACTGAGCGCAGCTACGCACAGTTGCTTTAACTGAGACTGGGGCAGGTCAAATGTCTCCAGTTAATCTGCAGATGTGGTGGTTGGATAAGTGGCTACTTCTGACTGGCTGACAGGAATAATTTAGTTGTAAAAGAAAGTCTTAAAAAATCTCTGGGTTGGTTGAGACATTGCATTGGGACAATAGACACATTATTCATGAGAGAGTCCCTGTGCGGTTTAAAAACATAATGAAATCTGATGGAGCCGCGTCCAAAACCAGAGCCTGTTTTTGTTTAGGAGCATTTAAATAAATCACATTTTCTTCAATAAATAATAAAGCACTTGTCTCCAGTTCCTGTCTCAAAGTGCTGCAGCTCAGAGGAAATAAGGGAATTTATAAAAGAATTTCAGCTGCATTATTCAGTGAAAGGCAAAGACTCAAAACTATTCAGTTTTAAAACTTCCTGATTTTAGACCTTTTTTAGACCTTTTTTTTTAGACCTTTTTCAGTCTCATTGTCAAGAAAACTCTGTTCTCGACGCGCTGATTACCACCAAAAAGACTCAAGACAAGTGTTAGACTTTTGTTACTCTGATCATCTCTAATCAGAGGGAAGAGAACATCGGACACAGACCCTCATGGTCTCTGTGTTGCCAATGCTTTCTCCAACTTCCCTCTTCTCAGAGATCTCTTTTATTCAAGCTCATGACAAAACATACATTCCTTTGGCAAATGGTTTATCTCAACTCCTCCCTGCAACAACAGCAATCAGTCTTTTCTGCAGAACATCTCCTTTACAACCTTTAACCTTTCTCCCTTCTCTCCCATGTACCTTTCCCACATCCCCCATTTATTGCTTTCCCAGGTCAGTTGTTTACACAATTGGTTACAAAGTCTTACATTCATTAGTTTAAGACTAACTTATAACCTAACCATATTAACTACTTCTAGTGTCTAACATTTCTGTAACACATGTAGTTTATTAGATGATAAAAATACAAACATAATTTTATTCACATTTCCCTCCTGTTTATCATTAATAAACATCAAATCTTATATCTATCATCAAATCTCTTAGCTTGACATTGTAAGAATGATTCACAGTTGGTCTTCCTTCATGTGAATAATAACATGAAATTCATTCTTTCATGTCCTTGTAGAATGGTGCATCTTCTGTTCACATGCACTTCAACAGTTTTCTCTTTCTGTCTGTCGATTATATGAAGAAATGTGATCGGTTCGGTAACCAGGATGAGTCCCAGTATTGTGAACAGCTTGTCACAGCTTGTGGAGAGTTTTTTGGTTAGAACAGGCCTCCTTTTACTAAGCAGGATCTTAATTCTTCACTGACATTGAGACAGGTAGCTCTCCTTCTACCTCCCTTTGTAGTCAGACTTCCCCTGCTCAGTTGGCACTGCTCTTTCCATCGTCAGTTTACAATATTAGATGAATCCACGTTGTCCTTTCAGCTATCTTCACAGCTGTAGGTGTGGCTTGCAGAACTTTGCAAGGACCTTCTCATCACTTCCATTTTATCACTTTGGGAAGTACCCAGTCTTCTACTTCAAACTTAATTGAGTTGTTCCTGGGGAGACAAAAGAACACAGGAAACAGTATTCGGTTCTAAACAATCTCTTGTCATCAAAGTTCTCATCATGTAGTCAGACAAGTCTTTTATGTCGGCAGGTGAATGTCTTAAAGTTGGGTTGTTAAGTCTGGTATTTGGTCAATGGTTTCATTCACAAAATATGTACCATTGTCACTCCTCAGCACTTGTAAAATACCAAATGTAGGTATTATTCTCTTACATAAAACTTTTTCTACTGTCAATACGTCTGGAGAGTAACAAGGGAACAGTTCTACCCATTTAGAATAAGCATCAATGATTACTAGACAATATTCTAGACTTCAAACTTTGTTGAGTTGAATCCAAACAAAAAATTTTTATTTTTTTTTGAGTAATTATAAGTAGTATAGTATTGTATTGGTTTATGATACTACACATCCCTCCTGTTGAGACATGGCTCAGCCCATGACTCAATATTTCAACCCATTTAAACATTGATCTTAGTACAATTATTTTATTTTCTAATATATAGTCCATTTTGTACTACTGCACCATGTTTTTTCCCTAAGTTGTTTCTCTCTCATTTGCTTGTTGTTATTAGAAAGAATCACTATAATTATTATTATTAAGAACCAAATGGGCTCTCAGCTGTTTCCCTCCTCATTTCATCTCTGTGCACCCGGTCTACACAGGGAAGAAACTTGGCTGGGAGTCTACAGTTTTTGGGTCATAAATGTGACCTTAACTATTCTTTCTCAATAATTATTTTTACAAGCATTAAAACTAGTGTTTTTATATTCTAAGAATATGATTCAATTTGAAACACACATTTCAAACACCTTCAGGAGTAGTGACATTTTGACCTAATTTAAAGTAGTAGTTTGTCAACTAAACACTTACAACAAACCAACTAAAGCATTTCAAATCCCAGCAGTCTCAGGTTTCATACATAATAAAGCTAGATATTTTATTTGCATTAGAAGTTAAACTGCTTAAAAACTTCAATTTCTAAGTTTAATTGTTGCCATTCTAAGTACCATTTCAAATGAGTTGCATATTCAGTATATTACAACCCAGAGTTACAGCGCTGATGTACAATGAAAGAAATAGCCTAAATAATGCTACATTTGTCAACAGTTGTTCTCAGGAATGGAGCTTTTTTTTTTTTTAAATAAACTAAATGCACTTCTAATTTTGAAATTAGTTTAAAACTAAACATTTAACTGTATGGATTGAAGAGTATGTTCCAGTCATGAGTTCTCAGACAAACACAACTCATACGCAGCAGCAGTGATATTTTGATGGGGCCTTAAAGGAGCAGTAGCTTCTGATTCAGTTCATTCATGTGTCATGTGACCAGTAGAGGAGGAGCCCAGTCCACAGATGAATTTCAGACCCAGCAAACTTTCTTTAGTTTCTCTGTTCAGTTCATCTTCCTCAGTGACACAGCAGCCATATTTAGACAATCTTTAGACAAGAGCAGAAGCAGAGCCAGTCCAGGTCATGTGACCTTTCCGTTCAAAGCTGAAGAGAGGCACCCAAAGCACTGCACTCAGACCACGCCCACTCAGACACAACATGGTAAAGACCCATCTCTAATCCACTTCAGTTAAACCTAAAATTTATTCAAAAATCTATTCCAACTTGAATGGACAAGTTGTTTACTTTCATTTCAGTATGATCTAATTAAACATAAAATCATCTAAAGTTTATCTGAATAATGCTACGTTAAAATCATCAGTATCAGATTTCCTTTTTTTTTTTTTTTTTTTAAATATAGCTTTTCTTTACATTGTACAAAGCACCAACTGTGGCACTTTAACCATTACTCTTGTATCGTGTAGGTTTGCTTGTCAAAATCATTATTTGATAAATTAACTCATTTGAAACTGACCACAGAGGCACAAATAATAGAACTAATTTAATATCTTTTTGGTAAAGAAAATTTGTTTGTCACATTTGAATATAGGTTCAAATTATATTTTAGTTTAATACTATCTTGCCCTAACATACCTTCAATCTGCAATTCTCTCTTTTCCCTACTTGCTCGTACACTCTAAAAACTCTCTCTTTCACATTCTCTAAAAACGTTCCCAACACTTTCCAAAACTTTCTGTCACTTTCCCATCTCCTCTCCTCTGGCCCTTTGTCCTCCCTAAGACCACACATGGCTGTACTCTCCGTCCGCACGCAGCTTGGTGTCTCTGACCACAGCTCGTCTCTGGAGTTGTCCTTCAGCCCATGCGTCGATCTTCAAGGCTGAGGTTAGGGACACGAGGAAGAGGTCGAATACTTTTAAGTCACATGAAAATTTGTCACTGTTCAGTTTAGTCTTTCCCATTTAGAACTTCACAATCTTTCACTGTGAGTTTTCCACTAAACACATACTTCTTTATCCATCTTTCTACAACTTTCAAAAACTTTTCTATCTCTTCCTTTCATCTTTACAGTATTGGAGGAGCTAACATTTTGTTGCAATTAAACATTTATGACCAAAACACCTTATTTTCAATAAACATTTAAAACTAAGTAACCACTGTTCAAGGATAAAAAAAAAATCACTATGTAAGTTCTTTGTTCTTACTCACATAAGGGGACAAAAGCAAATACTGACGAGGGTCAATGGGGCAGGGGTGCTAAGGCTCTGAACAGAGGAAGATCAGGTGAGGGAGGGGTGATGGGCAGAGAAAATTTAGTATGACAGGGGGTGCTAAGACTCACACATTAGTTCTCCAGAATCATGTTTGGCTTTGAGCTTTTTCTCTTTTTCTATTTTTTTTAGACTTTTTACTTCATATTCTAATTTAGAATAGGATGACCCCATTATTAGTCCTAGTCATATCAGTGTCACATAAAAATCCACTATAATTCTTGAATTCAATGGAAATATGGGACCTTATGTTAACACCATCAGGTTTCCAGTCTCAGTTGCCATGAATCTTAAATCAAGTGTCTTTTTCACTCATACAGTCATCACACGCATACAGTCATTCGAGTCCCAGACTCAGGATAGTCTTTAAACTAGGTCCCGGACCTAGCACTAGTCCCTGACTAGTTATCGAGTCCTAGACTCGCGCTACCCTTTTGGATCCAAAAACTAATCCCTGATTAGTTAGGCCTTTTAAGTCCCAGACTAAGGTCAACCTTTTAAGTCATAGTCCCAGACTACTTACACTTGCTTGGTCGTGTGGTGGTTGTTCTTCGGATGTCGTCAATCTGGTCCAAAGGGCAGGTCGTGGTCAACTGGCCAACGTAGAATTCACTACGGCGGTCTTTCTTTCCACGGTCCCGGACCGTAGGCTGTGCACAGTCTTCAGTTCGCGACGACCCATCCTCAGGATACAGGTATGTTGACATCCGGCTCGAAGGACCAATTTAAATGTCAAGAAAACTCTGTTCTCGACGCGCTGATTACCACCAAAAAGACTCAAGACAAGTGTTAGACTTTTGTTACTCTGATCATCTCTAATCAGAGGGAAGAGAACATCGGACACAGACCCTCATGGTCTCTGTGTTGCCAATGCTTTCTCCAACTTCCCTCTTCTCAGAGATCTCTTTTATTCAAGCTCATGACAAAACATACATTCCTTTGGCAAATGGTTTATCTCAACTCCTCCCTGCAACAACAGCAATCAGTCTTTTCTGCAGAACATCTCCTTTACAACCTTTAACCTTTCTCCCTTCTCTCCCATGTACCTTTCCCACATCCCCCATTTATTGCTTTCCCAGGTCAGTTGTTTACACAATTGGTTACAAAGTCTTACATTCATTAGTTTAAGACTAACTTATAACCTAACCATATTAACTACTTCTAGTGTCTAACATTTCTGTAACACATGTAGTTTATTAGATGATAAAAATACAAACATAATTTTATTCACACTCATCTAGTCCTAAGTTAGTCCTGCCTAAATCCTTGATGTTTTTTTTGTCTTACCTCAGATCTGTTCCCTGATCTGAATCCTGATTTAGACCTGGTTCTGAATCGCACTTGCTATAGACCTAGTTTAGTTCTGGTTGAGATTTAGTTTAGTCTTGGGTTAGACCTGGACTAGGGCAGGACTGAACCAGGTCTAAACCAGATGTTAACCCAGATATTAACCTAAATATCCTTGATCTTGAATAAACTTGGTTCAGATCTTGTTTAGACCTTCTTTAGTGCTAGTTGTTATTCATCTGTTTGAAACTCTATAAAATGTTGGTGAATCTAAACAGCCTCCATGACCTGGTTCAGTCTGATTCTGAGTAAATCTAATCAAGCTTTGCCTTATGGTAATTATGTAAATTAAAAACAGTGTAGACCTGTTTTCATTACTCTCATTACAGGAGCAGAAATGTTGTGACAGCTTAAGGACATGTAGCAGACTTTGTAATTTAATTTAAACCAATAAAAATATAAATATCCAAAGGCAAATACATCAGATTAATGTAATATCAACATTTACAGTAACAAGCGAACACCCGGTGAAGTTAATATGATGCAGTCTGGTGAAGGACTTAAAAAAACACCTAATGATGTCGTCGGTAACATAGTGTTATGAGCTGTGCAGAAAGAGACAGACTAAAAGGTGCAGGATTACTGAAACGTGTGAATGAAACAAAACGCAACTCCAGGGGTGTTTCTAATCTAAGACACTACATTAGACAAAGCCCCACTGTGGAACAATTCATCATAATAGAACAGGGTTAAAGAAAGGAAAGGCAGTGTATATGATCTTTACGTAATTACGTAATGTATGTACATGTGTATGAGGAGGCTCACCGGGGGCATCGTGTCGTGCAGCTCTTGGGCAAAGACTCAGTCAACAGTTTGGTCTTTCGGTCCCAGCGTGCTCCGTCCAGGAACAGGCCTCGGATGTAAACGCCTGTAACATGAAGAAGGTAAGTAAAGGTAGAGAGCACAGACATAAACCATAAAGGGTATACAAAAATGTGGAACATTATCCTCTCAGTTAAACCAATGAAAAGATATTGTCCTATTAGCAGAAGTATGAAATACATATTGATGTTTTTTCAATCACATCACTTTTGTCCAAATATTACATTATTTTGTTAAGAATTGTCAGTCGTTATGGCAACAGTCAACTTTCATCACTCTCCAACCCAAAAATAAACTATACCCACTATAAATTTCACATCTTATTTTTGTCAGGCATTGCTGCAACAAACCAGTGATAAGTTTTAATTCCCGATGCCCTTCCAGTCAAAACTAGTGAAGTTGGTTAAGTGTCCTGCCTAGAGACACTACAACAGAATGCATCTGAGTGAGATGTAACCCAGCTTGAAGTTTGTAATAATTTAGAATAGTAAAAAAATGCCTTTCTACACAGAAATAAGTCTGTGAAATAAGCACCACAGACCCATAGACCTGAAGGCTTTGAACAGAGCTCCATGTGTCAGACCTGACCTCAAACCCTGCGAAGACAAAGAAAAGAAACAAAGGGTTGTTCTGCGTTCCTGATCTGGGCAGGACTAATTGTGAACAGGAAGAACTGAACCAGGACTATGGACCGGGGGGCATTTGAGCCTCATGTGAAGAGCAGCTGCTTCAGTCACTAAAAAAATATTTTAATTCAAATAATGTTCAAATGTTTCCTGTGCTACTTTTCAAACAGACAATTTAGATTTTAAAATGACAGAAAGCTGTTCTGTTCAATCTTGTCAAATGGTTTGAAATCAAGATTTTCTGTGTTTTCTCATTTTTCAGAATTCTTTATTGCCAAATTAAAATAGAAGTCCAAGTGAAAAGGTGAATGTGTTCTATGAGAGAGATGTGTGAAAATATTATTCTTTGCTCTGTTTTTACTCTGTCAAGTTTTCCCTGGTGAGATTTCAAAGCTGTTATCCTCCAATATGAGGCAAAATCAAGTTGTTTATTTTGTTTATACTCAATAATGGCTCAGTTGGTAGATACAATCCCTGCTTACAGAAATGCACACTCTTGTTGTGTCATTGGGCAACACACTTTTCACTCCTCACATGTTTTACTGGGTCACACTCTCGGTTACATGTCCAATCACAGTCAAGAATAATGCTCCAAATATTAAAGAAAATTTGCTCTCATTGTAAATTTGAATCTTGTCATAAATGTAAAAAATTTAGCGTTCATACAGGCACAGAGACCACACCAACATTTGTATTAATTGGGACAAAATTTTGAACTAATCCTGGACTATGTCAGAACTAAATAAGGACTAGAACTTGACCAAACCATGTCTACAATCAGGACTAAACCAGGCCCAAACAAGGGCAAGTGTGAACACGCTCTTAGAGTAAAGCAAAATATTGTAAAAGGGTCGATATTGAAATATTAGCTGATGATGAACAATGTAGAAAATGAAATCAATCACAATAACATCAAGATTTTTGGAAATGTGCAGTTTTGTGTTTTAATTGAAAATTTGTTTTTGAATGATAAAGGCAGATTTCATCGTAGTTTTGCCTATGTAAAGTTTTTTTTTGACAGTCTGACTAGGCATACTGTAAAATTAACCAGAGTAACTTTCTGAAGTAGCATAATTTTCTCCACAAACAACAAAATCTGCTGTCTTTTTCTGCATAAGTCTCCTGTCTTACTGTTAACCCTGTAGTTTAGAGCTGTACAAACATGATCTGAAATGTGACTCTTTTATTAGTTTTTTTCAAATTTCAGTCTTTTTGTCAGTTCTTCTGGACATGTTTAAAATGTGAATACTGAACACAAATCTGCAGATCTAATCACAATAAAATCTAAATAGCAATTAGATATTTTCCCCAAATCATTCAGCCCTAGCATTTGATGTGAGAGACAAAGTATTTCAGACTCTTCCTGTTCTTGTTCAGCGTACCGTCGTTTGGGGCCTTTTTGTATGGCCTGTCATCCAGGACCTCGAAGTCAAAGCCCAGAAGGTCAATGGGAACAGTGTGCTTCCGAGAGCGTAGTTCTGCTGTGATCCAGTGAGGAACGCCTGAGTGAAGAAGAACCCGGAGACCCAGACCCAACACACAGCAGGAGCGCCCTCATCAAACCAGTCCTGAAACAACAGACACACAGTAAGGAGGAGCAGAGGAGCAGAGCCAGAGGAGCAGAGGAGCAGAGCCAGAGGAACCAGAGAAGCAGAGCCAGAGGAGCAGAGCCAGAGGAGCAGAGGAGCAGAGTCAGAGAAGCAGACAAGAAACAGGTGTATCTCACTGGACTTTAACACAGAATGATTCCCTGATGAAGAGCATGAAGTCTGAAAGTGGTTTGAGCAGACGGCGCTGCAGTGTGAGGGGAATCTGAGTGAACAGCGACTTCAGAACTGTGGAGCAGAACACAAGAGGAACCAGTTCAGTCTGGGTGGAAGAGGCAGTGAGTGTTGTAGAGGAGGAGATGGGGGGGTTTTGTGTTTTTATAGTTGAAAAATTTCTGCGTGACTTATTACAGCTCAGTGCATGAACAGTAGCCTCATATGATCCACATGTTTGCGTGAGCCAGTGTCACATGTTCACCGGGATTATGAAGTCTGACTCTAGAAATATGAACAGCACAAACTGAAGCACCCAAGGGGGCTCTGTAAATACCACAGGCCTGAGGTGGACAGAGCACATGACATCTGACCTTTACAAGAACAAACCAGGACTCTGCGGCCAATACCACAGTGTCTCTATAGAACCTACAATGTGAACAACAGGCTAACCCTCCGGCTATAGGTACTCCTGACCAGAGTCCTGGCTCAGATCTGGTCCACTGCTCCTGACAGGTTTTACCCAGAGACACTGGAGGACAAAACAGTTTATAAATACAAAAATGCTAGGTCCATCCTTCATGTCCATCCTAAAAATGTCTAAAACTACTTACTATTTGAGTTTGTAAAATAATTCAAACTAAATCTGACAAACAGTTAAATCTGACAAATAAACCTCAACATTAAAAAGATATGGGTCCAATCCAGTCTTTATCGGATGATCCTAGTTAGCGGGACCACAGTTACTGGAGGATACAGTAAGAGTAACATGTGTTTGTTCACATGGTTACGGTTTGTCCGCGTCACCTGGAGGAACTTCAGCCTCTCCAGGAAGTCACTGACGTAGCTGCCCAGAGGCTTGAGGCTAGGGTAGGACTTTTTCTTCCACAGGGCAGGAATCCTTCCATTCAGGATACTGTTCACCACCTCCTCCAGCTCTGCAGACATCACCACCAGACCCTGGGCACAAAGGAGACATCACAGGGTCAAGCTAGAGCTAGAGATTTCAGATGACATTACAACATTCTACATTTCAATATGTAATACAGGTGGGAGCAGCAAAAATGAATACTGTTAAAATGTACATTTTGTTGTAATACAGTGAGTTCTTGGGTCTCATCACTTAAGAAAAGATCGGGTTCAACATTTGTGAATTTACCTTTTTTCCCTACAGTACAATGTAATCAACAGGACACACTCTCCTGTCTGGGAGTGTGACACCATCATATCCTAGAATCTGAAATCACAAATTGAGCTCGGGCACATTTGTGTTACTGGCAGCTTGAGTGATGGAACGATGTGATAACCTGCTGGGTCACTACTGATAAATACATTTATCAGTCTGTTGCGTCAGAATGCTTTTCAATGAATGCTAAGTTTAGTGTTTAGCATCTTCACTACTGGGTTTAACATTAGGGTAATTGAAAATTCTTTGAGCTCTATGCATACATTCACAAGAGAGCCATCAAAGGCCATGTGGGCTGAAGAACATTTACATGAACAAAGCTAGAATACACCATGAGACCTGGACAGTGACAGAAAACATGACGAGGTCAATTATATAAACTACAACAGACATTACAATGTGTGTTTAAAACAAATCGTATCAGAAAAAAAAATCACAGCGATAAATACATAAATACTTTAATGAATAAATAATGATGTAGGCCTGTGTCAAAATTAATAGAAAGTACATTTCAAAGGTAAAAATTTGTCATATTTTGTTATATCTTAGTTAGATCATAGTGAGTATGGTCCTTGTTTGTAGCTGTTGCACAATCCTGTTTTTTCCTTGTTTTAGTTATGTACTGGTACAACTCGTTTAATCCTTACTGTAGTACATCACATGTCGGATCACACAGCTCTAAGCTCAGGTTTGTGAACGAGTTTGAAGCCACTGGGCAAAAGAAAAAAACAGAAAAAACAAGTGCAGATAATCACATGTGACGGAAGCACAAGGTGAAGAAGAGTCAAAAAGAAGAAAGTCCTGGGGAGAGAGGGAGGAGGGGAAGAGGGCAGTTAAAGTAATGAGTTTAAAGAGGGGGTATTATGCTAAAACTTCCGGAGCTTTCTACCTTGTTATGGAGTTGTTCTCTTATCAAAAAACACGCCTGCAGTGGCTTTCTGAATCACTCGTGCATGTTTGAGTGATCTTGTGGTCTCTCATGGGCACTATTCAAACCCTCATAGAAGTGTAATACCGCCTCTTTAAATTTCTCACAAGAAGTATTTTTACAGAATTTGAGGAGGCTTTATGCATCTCAAGACATCTCTAGACAAACAGTGTTATCTTTATTTGATTCTGGTTTGAGCCCAGTGTAGTCCTGATGTAGACTTAGTTTGGTCCTGTTCTAGTCCTGGTTTAATCCTGACCTAGAGTCTAGAGTTTCCCAGGATTGTTACATCAGAGGCAGAAACCCTGAATAATTTCTTAAGTCTTGCGTGCTTATATTTACATGTTGGGGGGATTGTAGGCCTACACCAGATTCCAGTATGGGAAACTCCCAAGCTGAAAAATAATGTCTCTATACATGGTCATTATTTTAAATTCTAAAACATGAGATGGCCAATAACAAAATAAACCATGTGTCATTTAAGACTCACTTTTGATGAATTCACCCGCATTTCAATTACGATATTTTGTCATTTAGTAGTTCACTGCATATGCCATCCCCCAGGTCCAGCTGCAAAATCCATGTAGTACTCTAACTCTAAAATGTTAACAGACTTCATAATTATGCAAACTGTTAACACCTTACAAAGATGGCAGAAGTCTCCACACTCTCTAAGATCTCTCTTCTGCATTTAGTCTTAATTTCAGGCACATCTGAGCCTTTTTATTCACACTCTGCTGGATGCCTGAATGTGGCGTAATGCCGCTAATAATGGCTCTAATAATCATATATTTTGGAGCAAATTTGATACAAGCTAAAACCAAATGATGCCTAAGTGCTTTCCGTTCAAACTCTATGGTTAATTATGAACAGAACCAGCGTGATGAGATTTTTGTGTTCTTTTTTGCGGGCGGTGAAGATGCGAGATGTGATTTTTGGAAACATCAGTTGATTTTGAAAAGTGAGGGCTGTGCTTTTGTGTATAGAGTATAAATCTGGTGCATTGGATCCATAGAGAGAGAATGTGGAAATTTTGGACAAATATTGCGCTTGCAGCAGTGGCGTCAGATGGTGATTCATAGCGTGAGTGTTTATCTACGGCAGATACAGTGATGAATGGACTCAGCAGATGGCCTCTACAGTAAATATTTGAGAAGACAATGCACTGTGGAGTTCAATTTAGTGAAGTTACAAATGACAACTGGTGTAATAGGTTTGGACTGTTGTCTGTAGGATGAACATAAGTCTATACAGAAGTGGTGCTTCAAATGTAAAATAAGTATTGCAGTTATTGCTGTGCCATTAATAGTATAAAACTAACAATAACATAATAATACTAATACTACTACTGCTACTACTAATAATAATAATACTAGTATATATATATATTTTTATTCATGAGTGCCTTTCAAAACACCCAAAAACACTGTACAGAACAAGTGCTGCTAAGTATCACCAAAGTAGATTCTATAGTGTATATAGGACCTCACAAATGCTCCATGTTACATTGGGAAAAGGCATTTGTAACAGATTTTCTCTGTCTTAAAAGTTTGAAAAACAGAACTAGTTCATTTTAAACAGTCTGAATATCATTGCTGATACTGAAACATTTGCTGGATCAGATATTGGCTTCCAAATATCAGTTCAGCAGATATCCTGGTGGACATAATAATTGATTTGATAAGACTATATATTGGTTGCAGTCAGCCCAGAAAGTCTCATAATGTTTACATGTGTATTTATACTTAAGATGTTCTATAATTACTTGAGAGCTTAATAACAGCTAAATAAGATAAAACTGATCCAAATGTCAAATTGTATTTTTGGATAAAATTGGGTATCGGCAGATACTTAAAAAATGTACTGTCATTTGAGCTGAAAAAGCTGGATTGATGCATCTCTAGCTGAGTTTTGCGCCACAGTAAAGCTAACAACAACTAGAAAAAATGCTTTATAATTAGATGCAGATAGTACACAGCAGACTTATTTTGACTTTCAAGAGTTGTGTGTACAATATATCTGTACTAGGGCAAGACACATTTTGCTCAAATACATGGGGGGAAAATGGGCCTTTTAACTGTTTGCACAAGATTTCTTGCAACTGAGTGCTCTTGAGTTTTTTTTTTTTTTTTCTGAGTATTTTGGTTATAATGAAACTATAATGGGCCAATTTGTTTTCCAAATGAAATATTAAAAGCTGATCATTTAGCTCTTTCAGTGATATGTGTTTAAAGGGTAGCAGTGTAAGAGTAGTTAGTACCTTGATGGCCTTCTGGAGGTCCACACAAGAGCTTCGGATGGTGCGCAGCAGGTTGTTGAAGCGTCCCATCTCCTGCACCAGCACAGTGTTCATGCTCTGATCGTAGCTTGTGGGGAACTTCATCATCGCAGCCTCCAGGTCAAAGTCAGGAGGAAGTTTACTCAGAACGTCAGCCGCCACATCGAAAACCATGTCATCAGAGGACTGGCCATCTCCACCTGTGGACCGGGACTAGACAGAGACAATACGGTTAGGACTGCCACAGTAACACAGAGAGGACATGTACACTCCACTCAGAGAGATCAGGAGTCTAACCCACAACCTCCTTACTGAGAGGAGGAGGAGACAGGATAACTGCTCCGCCTATGTTGCTATAAACTAAATAACATACCATGCTTGAATAGATTGAATAAATTAAATGCAGAATTAGCCTGTTTGGCCTTATAATGTCTTGTCCCATATAATTTGGCGTGCGTAATTGTATTCACCTCTTGCTTCGATTGGCTGTGTCTTGCTCCATCACGGCTTGTTTATCTGTCGGCTTTACAGCGATCATTAATTTGTCCTGTCAGGGCCGGGCTAGAGCAGGAGAAGGATGGCGTTGTGGTTTAGCGCTCAGATGAAGATGCATGGATAAAAGCTGCACGCTCCACACATCAGTGATATCACATCTGAATCGCATTTATCCCTGTTCTAATCGCAGCATAGACACACGGGGCTCACAGCTCGCTCACCCACTAAGCAACTATTAAGATCCTCGTTAGACATTTGTTAAACTGCAGTAGGAGATGAAATGATCGTGATGGCTGTTTAAGTGACCGTAAAGATGACATTATTTCTCCGTAGTGATCAATCCTCACTCTGACCAATCACAGGTGACTATCTAAAATAGGGAGGGCTTTATACTCTGTTATGTGTCTCTGATTGGTCATTTGACTTTGATTTTTAGTTTTTTTTGTTTAAAGGTCCTATATTACACAGTACTAACTCTCGTGAGCTTTAAGCCATGCTGTAATGCTGTTACCTCATCAAAAACATACCCGTAGTGTATTGTTTCATTCACACATATTTGAGTAACCCTTAATTATTAGTCTGTGTATATCTACAAAGCGCAAAATGCTCTGTTCCACCTTATGATGTCATGTAGTGGTAGTTTTCAAGTGAACAGCTCCTCTTTTACCTTTAGTTGAGAGATTGGAATTTCCAAGGCTGAAATTATCCAAATGATTCTAGTGAAGGTGTATGCCTAAAAATGCAGAATTTGTGTGTTAAACATGTGTGAATGAAACAAAACACAAATCCAGGGATGCTTGTGATGAGGACACAACATTATAACATAGATCAGAAAATGTTTGTAATCTGAAAAAGCAGTAGCTACTGGAACCAGGATACTCCCAGGATATACTTTTGACTGTTTTTGATCAGAAAGCTGCAAAATTACCTAGTTTGCACTAAAACAGACTAGGGAGAGTACTATGCTAGAAACACAATGTACACAGTTTAATAGCAAAAATGTTGATTTGGTGTTTAGTTAAAGTTAAAATAGAGTATGTGTGGTTGGATCTGGTTTAGTCCATGTTTAGACCCATGTCATTCCCAGTTTTGGTCCTGTAGTTGTTGTTCACACCTAGGAGTGAATCCTAGTTGAGTATAAATTGAGCTCTGAGTGAGTTGATTTAGTCCTGGGTTTATAGTTTAGTTATAGACCCAGATTAGCCTTGATTCTAGAGCTGTGGTCATTCGATTTAGTTTATCAATCAGTTGGTAGTGTCTTAGTTATCCAAACTCTAGACTGATTTGTATTAGTCTAGAGTCTAGACTAATATTATAAAGATGTATATGAAACAACAGCAGAAAGGAGAAGATCTGGAGTAAGTTACCTGAAGATGTAAAAATTAATCATGAGTTCAACATGCCTTTTACAAATAAATACAATGTTTCTTGGTACTTTTTCTGCATAAAATAGTTGTTTTTGCCCCCTGCAGGTGTAGTCCTGTGAGTGCAGTTTGGGTCAGATAAATACATAATAGTTTTGGGAGCTTTTTGCCATGCCCCTTTTTAGTGGACAAATCGATTATCAGGACATGTCTTTAGTCGACCAAGAATTTTTTGACTACAGCCCTACTTGATTCAGTGCTGGTTTAGACCTACAGTGGTTAAGACCCATTCAATCCTAGTTGAAATGGTTAAATACATTTTCTCTGCTGGGTTCTGGAAAATAACTCGTAAGAAAAGTATGAAAAAGTGATAGGTTTGTGAGACATTATTGTGCCCTGCAGCTAGGGCCCAGGCTGTTCCGGCACAGATCACACTGTTCCTGATCAAATAGAATCGTTTAAATGTCATTTAGCCCACGGTGCAGGACATTCTGTAATAGACAGATTAAAAAGTTTGCAGGGACTGTGCTATATCTGCCATTTGGTCGACTTAGAGAAGAGATAAAGAAAAGATAACGGAGTCTGATGAGGACTGAAGCATTTGGGGAAAATACTTGGCCCTTTTGTGAGAAAAATGATAGTGCAGGTAAAATCCAGTGTTTTTACATGTATCATATGTCATGTCTGTCCATTAACAGGCACTGTCCCAATCAAATAAATACCAATATTTTTGCGACTGTGATTCGATTTGTTATTTATGTTGTCATTACAAGATTCTGTTCAAAGTTCACATTTTAATCATGTCCAGAAGAACTGACAAAAACACTGAAATCTGAACTGACAAACTAATGCAAGAATCACATTTGAGAACATGTTTTATACAGATCTACACTGCAGGGTTAGTAGTTTTTATGCAAAATAAGACAGGACATTGTGTTGTTTGTGGAGGAAATGCTGGTCCTTTAAAAAAATGCAGCCTTTGCTAATGATTTGCTAATTATGGGTTTGATTCAATTGTGATTAATCCTGCACCTCTAGTTCCTGAGTAAATCAATAATGACCAAAACTGTGGACTGAAGCAGAACTAAACCATGCCTAAAGCTGGTCTAAACTGTTCATTACACAAAACACTATCTCACCCAAAGGTTGACAATAGTCATTTAATTTTGTTAAACTGGAAATGACCTGAGAACTCAAGCAGGAATACTTCAAGCAGGAACTAAATAAATAATGTTTAGGCAATGAAAAAAAACTGATTTGAATTTAAAAAAGTAAAAAAAAAAAAAAAAAGTATCCTCTATAATGTTTATTTCTCATTCTGTACCATTCAAAAAGTGTATACAAAGACAGAAAGCAACACAACTCAAGACAAACACAAATAATATAATCCAGGGCAGAAAACACAGAGTGAAAATAATAATATTCACAGGGGAATTGAGAGCCGGTCTCGAACTCCCTGCAAATATTAAATCAAACCATTATGACTGTTCTACAAAGGTGGACTCAGTAATGAAGCAAACCAGGTCTCAATCAGGTCTAAATCAGGACTAAACCAGGATTTTCAAGATACAAAAACATGGACTAAAGTAGGCGTAAATCGGACCTAAAGTAGGTAAAACGGGTCTAACCAAGGTTGAGATCTAAACCACAGCTAACCCAGGATTTGAAAGACTAAACCAGGATTTGGACTGCTCCTTTTAACTTTGATGTCACTAATCTTTGTTCTCTATTCCACCCCAGGTCTCAGGAAAGATACACACAGATTGAAATTAAAGGAGAGTCTAGGGCTGCAACAGAGAGGATAATGACATTCTCAAATCCACAGAGAAGGTTTGAGTTTAAGACAGTTAGACCATCCATGAGAAGATCAAACTGTTCTAATGCAATATTAATCCTGAGGTGAAAGTGAAATTAAACAATGGATTAAACCAGGTCTTAACCAGGTTTAAATCAGGAAGAAAGCATGTCAAAATAAAGACTAGAAATGATACTGAAGGAATCATTTCTAAAACCAAGACTAGTAATGAAGCAATGGACTACAAGGTTTACACAGACCTAAACCAGGACTAAATCAGGACTATAACAGAAGCAATGAACTAAAACAATATCCGTGCCAGGACTAATGTATGGGCTTCAAATTATGTAAAAAAAAAAAATATATATATATATATCTAAAAGAGGGTTTGAATAATAAAAAAATGGGACTAGGACTAAAGCAGAAATGGACTAAAGCAGGACTTACACTCACATTTCACAAAACAAGATCGAAATCGGGACTAGATCTTATCTTATTATCACCAGTAAACAGCACTGCAATTCAGCAATCCTTTGGTTAATCGATAATTGTGGTTATTCAAGTTAGAATATGATCATAAAAAAACAAAACATAATAATCATGACTTTTTAGCAGCAAAATTAAGTCAGTTCAATTTATAGTTCAAAGACATACACTTGAATGTAAAGTCAAGTTGACTTTCTCAGTCATACAAAGTGATTTGATAAAGCTGATCAGAGACTAGATGAATGCCGATCGATTTGACAATGTGAATGAAGGATTTCTCTGTTGTTTGGCTTAGTGTAGGGCTGAACACTTCAGGAAAAAATATGTTTTAATGATAGAATTCTGTTCAAAGTTGTGTCCAGAAAAAAATTTACAAAAAGCCTGAAATACAAACTGACACACACATTTCAGAACATGTTTGTACAAATCTAAACTACAGGATTAGCTGATTTTAGAAGAAGAGGAGATCTTGTTATTTATGGAGGAAATTATAGTATTTCAAAAATAGCTGCCTTCATGATTTGATAATTACATTTAAATCACTTATAGCCCCAGTCATGGGATAAACATCTCTACCTGTAATTTACTGTAATCCTTGTTTCTGACTCTATGACACATCCTAAAATGCACATATAGACAGACAATATAATCTAAACAAAATCTAAATATAAGAATCATGGTAGTGAAGGAGTTTTGAAAATCTCTGTCTTAGGGAGGAGGGAGAGCAGCCGCCTCAGCAGGAGCAGACTTAATGAGCCTCCACACACAGAGCCAGAGCAGAACACAGTAACGAGGATCGGCCTTTGTTCTACGTCAAAGACATGTGCCTTTATTTATGAATGTGGCCCTAATTACAGCAGAGGTGGTGTAGCGGACAGGAGGGAGATGATGACAGAAAACACCAATGATCTGCAAAAGTACAATGGAAGAATACACTGTGTTTGAGGCTCATCTGTGTGATACAAGTCTGAGCTCTGGAACAGAATAGTTTCAGTTGAGTTTCTGCAGTGGGTAAAATGACGAATAAAAAAAAACGAATATGAGACCTTCCATCCTACTGATCAACACGACTTTTGATGCATTTTATTTTCTTATTAAAGAATAAATTTTTAATAATAATAATAACAATAATAATAATAATAAATAATAATAATAATAATAATAATAATAACAACAATCAACAACAATAATAATAATAATAATGATAATAATAATAATAATAATAATAATAATAATAATAATAATAATAATAATAATAATTGTATTACCAGAGAAAACACATGTTTTTTCTCATTTTTGGATTGCCTGATGATATCGTCAAAATATTGGCCACAACAAAAAGAGAAATATTGTGTATTAGGGAAAAAATCCATCCCTAATATCTATGCTAAATATGAACTGGGTTTTAACAGGAAAAAAAAAAGGTTTAGACTAGAAGTAAACCAGCACCAACCCAGAGGAGGGTTTGGGAGGGAGGAGAGAGGAGATGATAAAAACATAAATGATGTGAGCTGTGAGATAATATGGTTTGGAGGTTGGTTGTTTTGTGGATCAGACGTGTGAAGCCAAATCTGCACAGGATGACACTTTCCTTCTGAGCTGAGTAGAATAAGTGTGGTTTTGGCTACTGCTGACACAACACTTGATTCTTCTATGAACAAATGACATTTTACAGATTTGTAGTCCTGATATGATTCAAATAACGACTTCTACAGTTGGGTACATTCTGTTTAAGTTATCGTTATCTATAAATTAATTATGCTTGTTGAGTATTCTCCATTAAGGTTTCATAGAAGTTTAAATGCAGGAAGCTCTTGAAACACAAATTGGTCTCGTTTAAAGCCTGAAAATATGTATCCAAAACATTTGCTGGAACCATACACTGAATGTACAGAATGTACTGTGTTTCAAATAGGAAGTGAGTGATTCAGCTTCATCGACTTCAAATACACTTTTCCAATCAATAATCAAACTAGTACCTAAAATAGATACTCATTTGATCAATACTATGCTGAAATTTAAGAAATTATACTCTAAAATAATATTTATTTTATGGAGATGCAGGAGTTAAGATATTTCTGTTTAAGACTATTACACCAGTGCATCTTGATGTTAATAAAAAAATAAATGTACCATCTGAGCGCCCTCCAGGACCTTGTTGCTGTGAGTGGGGTGCTTAAACCTGTTACCTGTGTGAGGAGAATAGATTCAAACAGGAGCTGCGTCTCCGCCTGGTCTTTGGTGATGTCTGCGTTTGAGTTCATCCCAAAAATCTCCGGAGATGGATTCAGTGGGAGAGCCTTTGTGTACTCGATGTAACTGTTGTACTAAAGAGAGAAAGAAAAGACAGAATGAGGGATGCACATTTCAACATAACAACAAGTGGCGTAATTACAATCAGTGCAGCAGCAGCCCTGACGTTTATTGTAATGAGTATGCAAATGAGCCCGATGAATAAAACATGGGCCAGCAGGAGGCGAGCGGGGAGTAAAAGACAGATAAACTGTAGAAGATGTCGAGTGAGTTAACAAATAAATCAGTTTATTTATTTATTTTTTGGTAGAGAAATCCCGCTGTGAGCCGCTATCACTTTAACGACTTTTTAAAGGTAGCGGCGCCTGCAGTAATGAGATCTAAACAAACAGCATTAGAAGAGTTTTACAAAAGGAGTGGACAGACTGAGGATGAGGAGGAGATGGTGATTAGGAGGAAGAGCACAGAGGAGAGGCAGTCGGAGCGCACATAACGAGCATGCATCATGCTGACAGTAGAGACAGCAGTGCACTGATACCAAACGCTTTTGTTGGTGGAAATTGGGACAAAATATGTGAAATTAATGATGGTGAAAACTGATAGAGTGGAATGGAGACATTTAGATGGATCTGAAGAGGCTGAGGCTGGTTTGTCATGGTTGTACCTCATTTATCAAAATGACTGTAGGCTGTGGGCTATAAAGAACAATGGTATTAGCTAATGACTATTGAACATTGTAGAATTCTTCTATAGCTTGTTACAGGCAAACATGGACTTGTACATTTCTATGTAGTTTAGCTGAATAAAGTTACTGTGCAGTACAGCACCGTCTTTCTGTGTAAATATCTCATGTTACAACATGAAAACCTGCGGCTTATATTCACGTGCGGCTTATATATGTGCAAAATTGATTTTCTTATAAAATTTAGCTGGTGCGGCTTATATTCAGGTGTGCTCTATAGTCCGAAAATTAAGGTATATCTATATTTATAGTAATATAGAAACAAAGTGGTGTGTATTGAATGATTGGTGGTGATCCATGGCACAGATTGGCAACATATATTATTATTATTCTCATGTAAGCTATGTGTGCAGCTTGTACTGAACATAGTTATGTAGTTAGTCAGTTAGATGATGAAATGTGACTCACATCGCCCTCTGGTGGTGCATAGTATAGGCCGCTGGGGGTCAAACCTGTACCCCGGGTCGTGCACTATATCCGGGGGTGTAGAAGATGGACAGGATGGTTCTGAGCGTGCGGCGGTCCCAGTCATCTGTGACTCGCCCTCCGTAGTTACACTCTCCAGTCAGATACCTCAGAGCGTCAAATGGTACCTCCTACAATGCAACAAGATATTTAAGGCTTCATTTACAGTTGAAACCAGAAGTTTACATTCACTATATAAAAAGACTCATGTTTTTTTCTCACTGTCTGACATGAAATCAGACTAAACTTTTCCTGTTTTAGGTCAATTAGTAAGAGTGTGTCATTAGCCACAGTGAAACAAGTACTGTAACAACATTGGCTAAAAGGTCACTCTGCCAGGCCACCCCTAAAAAAAAACATTAAAAAAAAAAAAAAGCCAGATTACAGTTTGCAAATGTACACAGGGACAAAAACCTGAATTTTTGGAGACATGTCCTGTGGTCTGATGAAACTAAAATTGAACTGTTTGGCCATAATGAGCAGTGTTACGTTTGGAGGAAAAAGGGGGGAACTTGCAAGCCTGTGAACACCATCCCAAGTGTGAAATACGGGGGTGGCAGCATCATGTTGTGGGGTTGTTTTTCTGCAGGAGCAACAGATGCACGTCACAAAAAAGATGCATCATGAGGAAAGAACATTATGTGGAAATACTGAAGCGACACCTCAAGACATCAGCCAGAAAGTTAAAGCTTGGGCACAAATGGGTCTTCTAAATGGACAATGACCCGAAGCATAGTGCCAAACTGGTTACAACAAAGTGACTTAAGGATAACAAAGTCAGTGTTTCGGAGTGGCCATCACAAAGCCCTTATCTCAATCCTCTTGAAAACATATAGGCAGAACTGAAAAGGCATGTGCGAGTATGGCAGCCTACAAACTTGGCTCAGTTATAGCAGTTCAGTTTTATTAGGAATGGGCAAAAAAAATAAAAAATTAAGCATACGTATATTTTTATAAATTGTATGTAAACTTGCTGGCTTCAACTGCAGCAAAACACCTCATATATTACTACATGGGATCAAGCGTCCAAATGAATGATGCACAATACACTTTTTGAAAATAATTATATGAAAGTATGGCGGGAAATTGCCAGCAAGTGTTGTCTCTAATTCTAGCGATTTGATAGAAAGAAGGAAGGAAGGACGGACGGAAGGACGGACAGAATGGGTGATAGAAAAGGAAAAGCCTGGATGTTGTCTCTCATTGCACACATTAAAGGGACGCTGAAGCAGTCCCCTCAGTCAGGTGAGTGTTCGGCTGCTGTTGTTGGGACTTGAGCAGATGTTGCAGTGTCTCCTCCTTAGGACATGTTCCCATGTGTGTGTGACCATAGAGTTGGGTCCAGATGGTGAGTGCAGAGACAAGATTCTATAGAAACATATCCCTGCAGCCTCGGTACCGAGCTGCAGGGGAATACACAGACCATATTTGTGACTGCAGCAGCACTTAAGTATTCAATCAGTGAGACTGCATTTACATAAAGTCAAGGAAAGGCACGCATATTACAGTTTAATGTCATGTGAATGTGTCAGCGTGTTCATGTATTTTGAGTTACAGAGGTTTACTATAAAGTCAGAGCCACAAGTGTAATGTGGGCATAATCAGGCAGTGTGGTTTGAATGTAATACATTGGATGTATTTAATTGTATATTTATCTATTAGACTACAGTTTCTTTATACTCGACAATGAAAGTGTTTCCCTGTTAAATAAAGTAAATTGCTGCATTTGATGCTTTTCTTATTGAGGTTGGTGTTGATGACGCATGATGGTGGGCATTCAACTTGAGACATATCCTGTATTCATGGGTTTCAGGAAGATCATTCCTTCCTGATTTTAAGGCTTTTGTGATGACTTTTCTCCATTCAAGAGAAATAATATTCAGATTTGAACATCTTAATTCCTAATGGAGGACAGTGACAGCGACAGCGGCTGGTTAGAGCAGTGATCCCACAACCCGAAGGTCAGAGGACCAATTCCTGCTTGGACCAAGTTCTGTTGTTGTGTCCTTAGGCAAGACACTTCACCCACCTTGTCTAGTACGAATATGGTGGGTGAGTGTTGGTGGTGGGAGGGGCCATTGGTGCAGACTGGCAGCTTCACTTCCCTCACCCTGCCCCAGGGCAGCTGTGGCGACCATAGCCGCTTACCACCAAAGAGTGTGGAGTGATTGAATAATGACTACAGTGTAGTAGTTAGTGAGGCTTTGACAAGACTGTAAAGGGCATTACAAGTGTACGGCATTATTATTATTATTCACAGATTCGATTGTAAAAGATTAAATTGTAGGGTTAGTATTTATGTATTTTATCACATGTACTCTGTGGACCAAACCTGGTACTGCTCTAAAAACATGTGCAGCTGCTGGACAGAGATGCGTAGGTCAGTCTCATTGAACTCGTAGGGAATATTCCAGCCCAAAGGTCCAAACTTCCTTCTCTCCTGAGTCAGAGCGTGGAAGAAGCACAGGCCGTACAGCAGCTTCTTAAACACTGCCTGAAAACAAAGAGGAGAGGCATCAGGAAAAGAAGAGGACAGGGAAGGAGAAACATGGGGGAACACAAAAACCTGAATATACAGAGACTGGAGAGGAAGACCACAATGACATGAGCACATAGAAACTGGAGAGAGAAGAGAGGAACATCAAAACTCTGCAGGCCTTTAGTCAATTAATTAGTGGATACCGTTTTAGTCGACCAACATTTATTTTTATCTGCTAAAAATTTTAACTAGATAATTAGAATTTATATGGGACAACAACAGAAAGGAGAAGTTAGTGGGTGAGTTAGCTGAAGATTGTTTCTGTATAAATTGTAGTTTTTGCATGAACTCCCATGCAGATGTAGTCTTATGAAGTCAGATACATAGAGATACATAATAGTTTTGAGTTTTTGCCACGCCTTATTTTTAGTTAACTAATCGATCGACAGCGCGTCTTTACTCGATTTCTTTAGTTGACTACTGGCCTAGTGTGTGCCGTTTTTTTTCTTTCATTGTGCTGAGACCCATAGTTCATAGGAGGGCTTCAAGATACTGCACGTGTCTTGCCTGTTTATTTTTTGTGCTTTTTGTTGTTGTCATGGCGTCACTCTATTTTATTTTATTTTTTATTAATTATAATTGTTTATTCTTTTAATTTTTGTGAATTTTGTTTCAAGTTTTTGTTGAATACAAAAACAAACAAACAAAAAGGAGCTCAGAGGGAGGACAGCCTTATACACTGAGACACTAACTACACTCACTAAATGAGAGGTATCATTTCTTCTGAGTATTTTTCAGTGATGTGACAAATAGCTGAAATATATTGTTATCAAACTTGAGTTGCAGGTTTGAGAAGCATGTACCGGTTTACAGGAGCTGTCGAAAAACTCGGGGTCAGAGATGGGGTCCATGAGGAAAGAGCGTGCGATGTTGGACCGTAGACCTTTAGGGGCCTCATTGGTCATCTTCACCCCGTTTTGGAGCACTGCCACTGGGAAACGTGGGCGAGGGGTAACTGGTCAGCCACAGCCGGAAGTCTGGGTGAGTTGTGTCTGGATTCAGCTCCTGGACAAGAAAAACATGGTCTGACTCCTGCTTTCCACTGATAGTATCTACAGCTGATATTTAACAGCAATAGAATTCTGTGCCTAAGTCCAGTAGTGCATTAGATTAGCACTGGACACAAAAAAAAAACAAAGTGAGTGAGTGATATGAGCACACTTTCTGTCCCTCACATGGAGTCAAACATTTTAAAACTTGAATGGTGAATTCATTGTGCTCATACTATACTTATTGGTACATCTATAGTAGTATTAGCAGTAACAGTGCTTTAATAAGAGTACAGTAGTCTTAGCATACTAGAACTTTAATATGGGCACAGTAGTATTAGTAGTGCTAATACTTTACTATGGGTCCATATATACTGTGAACTTTGGACTATAAGCTGCTACTTTTTTTCCACGCTTTGAAACCTGCGGCCTCAACGGTGCAGCTAATTTATCGATTTTTACTGGCTAACGGCCACTGGGGGGCACGCTCTAGCAGTAAATGCAAAAGTTAGGCAGACGTGGGGAAAGTTTTGATTTTGCTCATCATGCACACATCCTCATCATGGAAAACACACGAAGAAATGCAAATATGCAGCTTTTAAGATAAAGCAATGGATCTGGCATCAAAGAAGGAAATAGAGCCACAGAACGTAAGTTTGGCTGTAATGAATCGATGGTGCGATGTTGGAGGCAGCAGCGGGAAGAACTAGTAAAAATGTAAAAAGATGACATCTTTCAGAGTAAATAAAAGCAGATGGCCCGTGTTGGTGCTGTTTTATTTTCTAAACCTGCAGGTATGTTCATCCCGTGCCGATGGCGTGTTGGTGCCATACTGACGATTTTCAGGCACAGTTTGAAAAAAAGTGTCTTAAAACTTAAAAAAAAAAACGCTCTGTGTACTGTCTTTCTGTGTAAATATCTCAGGTTACAACATGAAAACCTGTGGCTTATATTCAAGTGAGGCCTATATATGTACAAAATAAATGTTTTATTAGCTGGTGCTGCCTATATTCAGGTGCGCTGAATAATCCAAAATTTAAGGTAGTACTAGTACATTCTGACCTCACAGACTCGTTCCACTATGCTCATGTCATACTTTAGTATAAATATGTCTATAGTAGTATTTGCAGTACTAGTATTTTAGTATTGGTATATATTTTAGCCGCATTAGTAACAGTAGTACTTAAGTATAGATATACCTATAGTAGCATTAACAATACTAGTACTTTAGTATGGATACATACTGTTACGTTATGTTTTCCTACGTACCTATGTGGGAGGTTTGGGAGGTGTGGCACTATGTTTGGCGCGGGCGGGCGGTTCACACAGGAGTGTCAGTTGTATGTTGTGTCTTGTTCTTGGAGATGCTAACGACGAGTAAAAGTTTTTGCAAAAAACAACGTCCTTTTACAACAACATTCAACATTCAAAATGGAGCTTCCAGATGCCATGTTAGCCTTAAAACTACTAGATACGGCCGGACTCAATATAAAAGATAAACAGTTAGCACTCACAGCCTGCCCCACTGTCTCCTTTGCCAATATGAAATCAGCTGTGAAAAGAATATTTGGAGACGTGACATCACCACGCGAGGGCAGTAGTCTGATGCAAATGAGTAATGACAATGAGTGCGCCTATTACACGAGATATACAGGTAAAAGAGACAGCAAAACAAACAGTCCACAAGGCCAAAAGGTGGTGCAAGGTACAAACCCCATTGATAAACATGGGAGGAGAACAAGGTGTGCAGTTTGCCAGAGCACATTTCACTGGCCAAAAGACTGCCCAAACAAGAGAGAACACATTAAAGTGACAAACGATGATGGGCAAAACGCTGAATATGAGGAATGCAACATCACTTTGTTTTCAGATGAGAGACTGTCTGACACGGATATCTTTATGGTGGAGGCTTTGGGGTCAGCAGTAATCGACACAGCCTGCACAAGAACAGTGTGTGGAGAGCAATGGCTGGAAGATTACACAAGTGGACTACCAAAAAGTGAGTAACACAAAATATTAGATGAAATCAGTGCAAGACCATTCAGATTTGGTGATGGTAAAGTTGTTCATTCCACAAGAAAATTTACCTTGCCAGCAAAGATAGGTCAGACCAAATGCAAAATAGAAACAGAGGTTGTCCTTGCAAACATACCAGTGTTGCTAAGCAAGGCTTCACTAAAAAGGGCAAGTGGAGTGTTAGACATTGAACATGACAAAGCGACAATGTTCAAACAACCTGTTAAACTTGAACTGACATCTTCTGGACATTACTGTGTGACCTTGAGAGACAAGAGCAGTCAGGATAAAAAGGAGACAAGAAGTGAAGACGAGGAGATTCTCATTGTTAAAGAAAATATGAGTACGGAAGAAAAGAAAATAATTCTTTGGAAACTACACAGACAGTTTGGACATGCCTCAGTTGACAGGTTGCAGAAATTACTCACCTGTTCAGGTGCTCACAACAAAGAAACCAACACTATTCTCAAGAACATTGTAAAAAACTGTGAAACATGTACCAGGTACAGCAAGCCAAAACATACACCAATAGTTGGTCTGCCGATGGCCACAACCTATAATGAAACAGTGGCTGTTGACTTGCATGAGCTCGACCATAATGTGTGGTATTTGCATGCGATTGACCACTTTACCCGCAGTGCAGGAAGTATTGTCACAAGCAAGAACCCCAAAGAGACTGTGAAGCAGTTTATTCACTGTTGGATCAGTGTGTCATGGTCCCCCGCGCAGACTGCTTAGTGACAACGGTGGTGAATTTAATGAAGAATAAAGGACATGGACACGAAAAGTTCAATATATAGAAATCAAAACAACTGCAGCTTACAGCCCATGGAACAATGGGCTTCTGGAAAAGGCATAAACAAACTCTCATTAAAATATTGCTCAAAGTTAAAAAGGACAACAATTGTGACTGGAGAACAGCACTAGATTGGGCACTAATGGCAAAGAACTCTATGCAAAATGTACACGGGTACAGTCCCTACCAACTAGTGTTTGGTCAGAATCCAAACTTGCCCTATGTGCTCACTGACAAAACCCCAGCTCTGGAAACCAGTATGAGCTCCTGGGTAGCTCAACACATCACGACGCTTCATGCTATGAGAAAGGCATTCACAGAGGCAGAATACTCTGAAAGACTTAAAAGAGCCATTCGGAAACAACTACAGCCAGTTGATGACAGGTATGTTACAGGAGATAAAGTCTACTACAAGAGGGTGGACTGTAATGAGTGGAAAGGTCCAGAGGTGGTGATAGGACAAGACGGTGCTGTTGTATTTGTGAGACATGGAAGATCTTATGTACGGGTACATCAAACCCTGTAGCACCACCAGCAGCAGATCTTCATGACTCTGAAAGTGATGAAGATGCAACACAAGACCCTGAGCCACTTAATGCTGAGACCAATGAACCCCCAGATGCAGCAGCGCTAACTACAGGAACCAGTCATGGGCCGTCTCAAACACCACAAGCCTCTTCTTCCTATGAAAGCCTTCAATTAAAAGTTGACCAGGTGATTACATATATAGACAATGAAAGTGGTCAAAGCCGTACTGGAAAAATCCTTAGCCGAGCAGGGAAGGCTAAGGGAAAACATAAAGACTGGTACAATTTGCAGTTCAGCAAGCCTCAGGAAATAACAGGCACATCAGGATCAGTCAACCTTGGAGTCCTCAGAAAGTGAGGAGTGTGCTTACAACAGTAGAGATGATATTTTTGTTGTCCATGATGATGTCTTTATGCCTGCCAAATATGTAGAACTCACAAACTGGAAGAAAATTATGTATTTGAAGACGTCAAAGATGAAGGTCAGAAATGTGTCTCAACAAGGTGGGGTGTGCACACTTAAAGAAAAACAACTGTAGGGGTTGTGCCAAAAGCTAGACTAGTGGCGAGAGGCTTTGAAGAGCTAAACACACAAGATTTACCAAAAGACTCACCTACATTTGCAACAGAATCCTTGAAAATGATTATGGCAGTTGTCAGTCAAAACACAATGGAAGTTGAACTCCATAGACATAAAAGCAGCTTTTCTGCAAGGTAAAACACTGGAGAGAGATATTTACATTCGTCCACCACAGGAAGCACAGAGCAAAGGAAGAGTATGGAAGTTAAAGAAATGTGTTTATGGCCTAACAGATGCGTCCTTGTACTGGTATCACAGAGTCAGAGATACCATGCAGCAGTTGGAAGCTCAAGTGTCAAAGGTGGGCCCAGCAGTGTTTTACTGGCTCAATCAGCGTGGCACAGTGAAAGGAATCCTTGGGACTCATGTGGATGATTTTATTTGGGGGGAAACCCATGTATTCTCCACAACTGTCATCCCGCAGTTAAAAGCCACCTTTCAGGTAGGACGGGAAGAGCACAATGACTTCAGCTACATTGGAATGGAAGTTCATTCGGTGGAGGGTGAGATACAAGTACAACAAAGATCATACATTCAGCATCTGCAGGCTATTCCCATTGACCCCACCAGAGCAACGCAGCGTGAACTAGCATTGACAGCCAATGAAATGGACATGCTTAAATCAAAGATTGGACAAATACTATGGGTAGCAAGGCAGAGTAGACCAGACATTATGTGTGACATATCAATCTTGGGATCTAACACCAAACATGCTACTATTCAGACTCTGCACTGCGCAAACACATACATAATAGCAGTAGTTCCAACCTCACAGACTCGTTCGAGCGTGCTCATCCAGGATGTGGCCAGGTGGCAGTTCTGCAGCACCACCCACGTGCCCTCTTGGATGCCGGTGGAGATCATCCCCATTGCAATGGGGCCCTGGCCTTGTCCCAGAGACAGAGAGGTGAGCTTGTTCCCCGTGAAACCCTACAGGACATACACATACCTACAGTTAATGCAGTTAGGTACTCTCAGCTGCTTTTTACAGACAAACAGAATGACTACATAGCTGACAGAATGAGTAAGATTGACTCAAACCAGAGGCTGTCAAGCCCAATAATAAGATGATTAAAAGCTCCTAGAAGTTGAATAAGTTAGCGGCACTCTCACCCTCTCGTCACCAAACTTCAGTAGCGCAGCCATGGGGTCAGATCCGGGAGAAAGGATGAAGATGAGGGGCGCACAGCAGTGACTGTCCCCAAATGCCTGCGACAGGTTAAAGGGCGGAGTCTCAATGAAGGGATGGCCTAGAGAGTCAGAGACAAACTCCTGCACCATTGGGACCACCTGCATATAAAACATTTTAAAAACAACCATGATGATTTCAATTATAGTAGATAATAATGAATATGATTTCTTCTATAATTATACAAGCCCATCTCTTTTAGAGTAGATTAGACTGCTTTTGTTATTGTTTATATATTAGAATAAATCTTATGTTACTGTATACAAGTGTGCTGTGTATGCTGTAATAATAATCTAAATGTAGACTTGCCTTGTCTGGGCGAAGGCAGCGGATCACTAACATCCTCTGGAACTGGCTGAGTTTGTCCTGCCAACCCTCAGGGAAGGGCGTCTGGTGTGGGCTCTGGAGGAACACAAGGACATATACACATACACACACACACACACACACACACACACACACACATAAATAAATAAATATACATATATATACACACACACACACACACACACACACACACATACATACATAGTGCCTTTGAGTTACTTTTCAGTTACATGACTTTGAATACACCTCTGAGTGTCAAACCTCCAAATATTTACGGTAAACTTCTAAAGTACTTCAGATTTTTACTGCAATTGCTGTTCACAAGTAGATAGCTGTATGCCATTCTCTCCCTCTTTTTCTCTCCTTCTCTCTCTCCTCTTTCTCCTTTTCCCCTTCTCTTCTACCTCCTCTCTCACTTCTCCCTTTCCTTCTTTCTCTCCTTCCTCTCTCTCTTTCCCTTCTCTCTCTTCTCTCTTCCTCTCTCCCTCCCGTGGTTCTCTCTTGTTTGCTCCTCCAGTCATGTCAGTGTGATGAACAGCTGTGTGCCTCAGAATTAAATAAAGCCTGATTTTACAAGTGGAGCTGCGCAGGTTTAATTAGTGGGAGGTGTCTGTGATTGGAAGTACACGGCGACGCGGGACAAACTGGTGCGTAGCTGATTGAACATCTGCTGAAGCCAGAGAGAGTGGAGAGATTTGATGAGAGAAAGATTAAATTGGCACTGATTCTGGCATCCACAGTATCAGACAGACAGGTTCACTGCTGGTGTCACAATTGTACAGAACTGACAAAGAATTGGAACGCGTCTAAAACAGGAGACGACGCACAGGGCCACACTTCTATGGTTTAATCCACGCAAAGACAGATGTCACAAAACAGGAGGAGATATTCAAGATGACAACGCTGTTTGAGAGTTTAAAGCAGTGACAATTTAAAGGCCGCGTGTGACAAGGCGTTCATTTTACAGGAAAACAAAAAAACAGTCCACACTTTGATCACTCTCTCCAAACCAGAACACTGACAGACACGAGGCCAGAGCTGTTTACTTTTAGTGCTTTAGAATATGCATGCACTGACATTAAACAACACATATTATGCATTCTTGTGGCTTTAATCCCATTTTAAATGTGACTTTGGTCAATGTTCACCCAAGCATTTCACATTTTATAGCTTTAACTACATTTGCAACAAGACATTTAGATGCTGGAGCTGCATCTGCTGTCAGCAACAAGAATGAACATTTAGAAAGTAACTGTAGTTCTTGAGAAGATGTCTGTGTAGAAGATGTCAATCGCCCAGGTCTGATCCATAGTAAAAGCCAAAGTTAAATGTGTCAACTGGACTACAACTTTTTGTCCAGTTTAACTTTGGCTTTTACTGTTTAGAAAGTAAACAAATGAAGTCCCCATTTCGTTTCCCCCATGAATGTCGTGTTAATAGAGCCATGCACTTGTGGTGAACACAGTTTGACTGCAGAATGAGTCCAGGGATGGTTTTATCTGTAACAACTAAATTGACAAAATGCAAACTGAGCATTTTTCAGACTCAGAGATGACTTTGGATTTATGGATTAATGAAACAACTGTAAATGGTGCAAAATACAACTCCAGGTATGTTTTTGACAAGGAGACAAAAGCTCAGAAAAGTATATATATTTTTTAATTGCTGAAACCCAGCAATAAGTGAATATATAATGCAGGGGTCTCCAAACTCCAATGTGCTACCTTTAAAAAATAGAAATGCCAGAAGCTACTAATTTTAGCAAAACTGAGTTGAAAAGAGCCAAAGCATGCCTTAGATGCCTTAAAACATAAACCATTATCTATTTATTAGTGCACAAAGTTAAGCATGAAAATTATACATTTACAATGGCATTTAATTAACAATTAATTCACATTTTAGTTATTCAGCACAATACGTATATTCAGCTACTTGCGAGCTACTTGGAATGGGGAGAAGAGCTACTGGTCACTCCTGGGCAATAGGTTGAAGAAAGTTGATATACTGTATATAGTATATATAGTGTATACAGTGTATATGTGTAAATAATTACAGTTACACTCACAGTGCTGTCGTACACGCTCTTCCACGCGTTACGGAGCCGGACCAGGTCCTGTCTCAGACCTCTAAAGTGCTCCATGTCGGACAGTCTGCAGATCTCGTCCCAGGATGTCTTTGGGAGCCAGGTGCAGGGGTTAGAGTGAGGGTTATCTAGGCCTACACCCCCAGTGAGGAGGAATCGCCACTCGGACTCATCCACCTACAGCACAAAAGAACAGGTATTATAATACTGAGATTGGAGCCATGACAGGAGTACCTAGCAGGATTTGCCTGTAGAAAAGCTTTAGGCTTTAGTAGTTGGATAAATGTGCTGCTGAAAGATACAACACCACAAACAGCCTCCCCATGGCTCCTGGTAACAGTTCGTAAAGCCCTTGTTTTTAGAGCCTCACTCGAGTCATGGCTGAGGATGGAGTGAGTCAGTAACTCAGGCAGCAGCTGTTCACACAGATGTTCCTGACAAACAGGCCTGTATTACTCTGTCTGTGCGACACAAATGGGACTCATAGATCTCCTGTTATGGTATTACATAAAGACTGTTCTGTTGCTTTAGGGGCTGATCAAACCCCTCCCTCAGAGACGAAAAGCACAGATTTTATATTGCCAGGTTCAGGTGTTCTGAGCTGATTAGGACTTAATTGTGACGAGATCTGCCTAAATATTTTAACACTTTTTAAGCTCTATATTGGTACTTTGCAGTGACATCACGTTGGGGGGTTCTGCATATATGTTTATGGCAGAATGTTCAGCAGGTAGCATGATGACATGATGTACACATTAGCAAACACTGCCTGATAAGTTTTAGGTTGTCTGAAAACTCAGTAAAAACAACAAAATGGATTTAAACAACATATTTTCAGGAGCCTGTGATTAAAACAAGCGTTCGTGGTCCTGTTTATGTGTTTGATTTTCAACAAAAGGTGAGAATGACTAACTGAAAAACTATTGACTAATGCTAGTTAGCTTGTCTATAATGTCATTTGAGGGGGATTTGTTTAACAGGTCACCTGTTGTAGGTCCAGCTAACTCAGTTCTTTATGACGAGATCATGTTAAATCAAAGCTCAGATCAGAGTCTATCTTGAGTAACAGAGCTTCAGATAGAGCTGTGCCTCTAGTTAGCTTCACCTCAAGAGAATGTTGATGACACCAGCTGCAAAATATCAATGGAAAAATTGAAATGTAATAGCTGCAATTTGCTCAGCTAATGTTGCAATGATACAGAGGGGACAACTCCGGTTGTGAGGTTGTGTTTGATAGAGTCGTTCCGGTTTGTTGTGAGGTTGTGTTTGATAGAGTTGTTCCAGTTTGTTGTGAGGTTGGGTGCTTTGAGTTTTACCAGTTTGTTGTGCATTAGGAGGCTGATGCTGAGGCAGAAGGAGAACAGAAGCTTGTCCTTTTCAAACAGAGAGCGACACACATTCAAGTACAGGGAGTAAGTGAAGTGGTCCTTTAATATCTGCAACCTGAAAAATGAAAGAAAAATAAAAAAAAAAAAAAATGGAAATTATGGAAATCCACACTGTATTTGGTCTACACAAACTAAACATGAATAGAACAGAACAGGTGGTCTGCTAAATCTGCAATTAAAATGAGAATCAGGAGAGAATACTGCGACTAAAGAAAACTAGTTTGGGGAAAAAAAAGTTACCAAATCTTGAAACAAACCCAAAATTAGAAAATGAATTGAACCAAAAGTTCTGAATGAACCAGAAAGACTTATTGTTTATTATTTTATCTGTGCACATATGGGTGAAAGTGCGTGTGAAGGTTGATTGTGGGTTCTGTGGTTGTGTGTGGTAAGGTAGTTGTGTGGTGGGTAAGAGTTGTGTTGAAGGTCATGTGTTGTTTTTTTTGTTTTTTTTGTTTTTAAGTTTGTAAAGCACTCTGAGTTACATTGTCCTGTATGAAAAGGGTCCTATAAATATAAAAGTTTGATTGATTGAAGTGGACTTAAACTGTCCCTCACATTTGTGACTCTCAGATCTTAAAATAATGATTCTCTCCTCTGTTCAATTTTCTATCTTATTTTTATATTATATTCTCATCTCTGCCCTCACCTTTCTCCCAGGTCTTCGCTCTTCTCCGAGTTGTCGATGGAGCCAATGAACAGGTTGATGAACCAGGTGAGGGAGTACTGGTACATAGGCTCGATGTTGGCCAGGTCTGCAATGGAGAAAAACAAGATGGCCGAATGCACTGCGATGGGCGTGTACTCCATCCGTGTGGCGTCAATCTTCTTCTCCGTCACCTCGGCGATGCTCTGCTTTTCTGAGATCTCATTGGCCAGGACTTTGGAGCAGGATAGAATCTTCACAGCAGTTTCATCGTCTAGAATGTTCCCTTGAGATGAGGACAGCACCTCCAAGATCTTGTCCTCGATCTCCTTCAGCTGTCTGTGAACAAGTTAGCATCAGGTTTGTCTATTAGAGCAGCTCAATAAGTACCGTATATCAGTACATCATTATCAGAGGCATAGAGTATCCAAAAATTGTACACAAGTTAGAGTAACCTCACTTCAAAATAATATTACTCAAGTAGAAGTGCAAAATAGTAGTTCCAAGAAATTACTCAAGTAAGAGTAACTGTCGGGACATAACATCTGATTTTTAATTAGAACTTACAGTAATTTGAAGGAGAAAGCATTAAATAATGCAGAAAATCAAAAATAAGAAAAACTAAATCATATCTGAAGGAGCAGTGCAAGAAACACAAATGTTCAAATCAGTACATACTGTCGATGTAAAGCTTTTGTCTTGTAGACTTACTCACAGAGGGAAGAGTAACCAAAACATTTACTCAAGTAAGAGTACAGTTAATTCAGTAATACTTCACTCAAGTAGGAGCAAAATTATGCTGCTAGAAAAGTACTCTGAAAAGTACAATTACCCACCTCTGATTATTATCACTATAAAGCAATTACAATATTCAAGAATCTACAGTAAATGCATGGTTAGCTATCAGTAATTTACATATATTAAACCCATATACAAACATGTTTTTTACAACAGTAAATCCATGTTTCGAATAAAATAAAAATATGCCAAGGTGTAGAGGTAATTTCTGTATGCTGGTCCTAATTTAGCTTTCTTACCTTTAACCAAAACAGTCAAGTTGGCGACTACATCACATCACTATATCCTTCACACACTTCATATTTCATGTAATTTTATTTTTGCGATAATATGTCAATTCAAAGTACAGCACTGTGAAGCAAGTGCCTCTTTAGATCAATATATATTGGTAGCACTTAACCAGATGTGCGAACCAGGCACAAACCAAATATAGAATGTAATTGGGCCGCGTTTCGCGCAGGCTTGTGGTGGATTAATAGTTTGTGGCGTTGAATATGGGTCATTACAAGAGAAAGTAAAAGAGCACACTGAAGATGAGAATAAAACAGGGCCAGTGTGAGAGCTCTGCAGGGGAAAGCCACACTCACAGTCACATGGGAAATACAGAGAATAATACAGAAACACTCTCACAAGCCTCCGACTCTGCCCCTGCTCCTCTCCTTCCCCTCTGTACCTCTCCTCCACCTCCTCTGCTCCAAATCATCTGCTCTTCTCCTCCTGATCTCGGCTCCTCCTTCTCTGCTATAGTGTCCAGTTACTTCTTGTTCCTTCCCTCCTGTGATAGCGCCCCCTCTCTGTAGTCTGCAGTTACCTCTTGTTCTTCACCCCCTGTGATAGCGCCCCCTCTCTGTAGAGTGCAGTTACCTCTTGTTCTTCACCCCTGTGATAGCGCCTCCTCTCTGTAGTCTGCAGTTACATCTTGTTCTTCACACCCCCTGTGATAGCGCCCCCTCTCTGTAGAGTGCAGTTACCTCTTGTTCTTCACCCCCTGTGATAGCGCCTCCTCTCTGTAGTCTGCAGTTACCTCTTGTTCTTCACTCCCTGTGATAGCGCCTCCTCTCTGTAGTCTGCAGTTACATCTTGTTTTTCACCCCCTGTGATAGCGCCCCCTCTCTGTAGAGTGCAGTTACCTCTTGTTCTTCACCCCCTGTGATAGCGCCTCCTCTCTGTAGTCTGCAGTTACCTCTTGTTCTTCACTCCCTGTGATAGCGCCTCCTCTCTGTAGTCTGCAGTTTACATCTTGTTCTTCACCCCCTGTGATAGCGCCCCCTCTCTGTAGAGTGCAGTTACCTCTTGTTCTTCACTCCCTGTGATAGCGCCTCCTCTCTGTAGTCTGCAGTTACATCTTGTTCTTCACCCCCTGTGATAGCGCCCCCTCTCTGTAGAGTGCAGTTACCTCTTGTTCTTCACTCCCTGTGATAGCGCCCCCTCTCTGTAGTCTGCAGTTACATCTTGTTCTTCACCCCCTGTGATAGCGCCTCCTCTCTGTAGTCTGCAGTTACATCTTGTTCTTCACTCCCTGTGATAGCGCCTCCTCCTAGTCTGTAGTCTGCAGTTACCTCTCTGTTCTTCACTCCCTGTGATAGCGCCTCCTCTCTGTAGTCTGCAGTTACATCTTGTTCTTCACTCCCTGTGATAGCGCCCTCCTCTCTGTATCTGTGCAGTTACATTGATGCCTTCCCCTCCTCTACTGTAGACCCCTGTAGTTCCAGTGCAGTTATCTTGTTCTTCACCCCCTGTGATAGCGCCTCCTCTGTATACGCTCTGCAGTTACATCCCCCCCTTGATAGCGCCCTGTGTTATAGCGCGTCCTCTGTAGTCTGCAGTTACATCTTGTTCTTTCACCCCCTGTGATAGCGCCCCTCTCTGTAGTCTGCAGCCTTCTGTAGTCTGCAGTTCTCTTGTTCTTCACCCCCTGTGATAGCGCCTCCTCTCTGTAGTGTGCAGTTACATCTTGTTCTTCACCCCCTGTGATAGCGCCCCCTCTCTGTAGTGTGCAGTTACATCTTGTTCTTCACTCCCTGTGATAGCCCCCTCTCTGTAGTCTGCAGTTACCTCTTGTTCTTCACCCCTGTGATAGCGCCCCCTCTCTGTAGTCTGCAGTTACATCTTGTCTTCACCCCCTGTGATAGCGCCTCCTCTCTGTAGTGTGCAGTTACATCTTGTTCTTCACCCCCTGTGATAGCGCCTCCTCTCTGTAGTCTGCAGTTACATCTTGTTCTTCACCCCCTGTGATAGCGCCTCCTCTCTGTAGTCTGCAGTTACATCTTGTTCTTCACTCCCTGTGATAGCGCCTCCTCTCTGTAGTTTGCAGTTACATCTTGTTCTTCACCCCCTGTGATAGCGCCCCCTCTCTGTAGTGTGCAGTTACATCTTGTTCCTTCCCTCCTGTGATAGCGCCCCCTCTCTGTAGTCTGCAGTTACCTCTTGTTCTTCACTCCCTGTGATAGCGCCCCCTCTCTGTAGTGTGCAGTTACATCTTGTTTTTCACCCCCTGTGATAGCGCCCCCTCTCTGTAGTGTGCAGTTACATCTTGTTTTTCACCCCCTGTGATAGCGCCCCCTCTCTGTAGTGTGCAGTACCTCTTGTTCTCAGCTCCCTGTAGGATCAGGGCCTGCTTCTCTTCCTCTAGGTCGGGTCTCTCTCGGGCCACGACGATCCCAAGCAGTTGGTCCTGGATTCCCTCGGGAGTAATCATGAAGTTCAACAGCGTCACCTACAGGGCACAAGTGGAACATAAGGACATTTTTACAAGACTTCACCAAAAAATGCTCCAAATTAATGATTTAACCTCTGGCCAATAAAAAGATACCTGAGGAGCACTCCATGGACAGAGCCTCAGTGACATATCATTCATTTGTTTATAAGAGCAAATTGATTTTTAAAACTTGTCATTGTAGTAAACCCTTTTCTCTTTTGTCCTGACTAGTGGTTCTAAGCACTGCTACAGAACTTCATTTAGTTCTATTTATTTAAAATGTAGTTTGATTTTATGTTATTATTACATTGTACAAATCAGAAGTAATGCTGAACTTCATGGCAGACCATCCTCCACTTACAGCTGCTGCTTTAAAGGTACAGTACGTAACTTTCTGAAGGTAGAACTCACTTGCATGATTCCATGGAAACAAGGTTTCATAAAGTGAAAGCTTCAGAACATTCTTCATGGAGATAGATACGTTTGATGTCATACTGATGATGAACACTGTATAATAATATTTCCATGGAAACAAGCAGCAGCAAGCTCCAGGCCAAAGGTCAGGTTTGTGGAGATGCAAGCCCACCCACAGTAAGGACACATGTTTTTCAGTGCAATAAACAAAACCAAAAAACAAAACAAAAACCAACATTTAAATATTTTTTTAGCTAAATGGTTACATACTGTGGCTTTAAAGGCAGAATACACTGCACCTGTAAAAGAATGGTTCAAACATGTACAGAACTGAGCAGCTTTGGGCCTGTGCAGTGGGACTCATTCAGTCTGCATTTGAAGCATTTGTGTGTCTGAGGTTAAGAGCCCATATCTGCTCTGGAACACACCCAAATGAACAAGTGCACTTTGCCTAATCCTATTTCTATCGACGTCGCGCACTCAACCAGCGGCTGTTTACGGAGCTGCCGCCTTCTCACACCCAGCGATAACTGCTCCCGTCAATAACATGAGCCGAGGAGGCGAAGGGAGTTAAACCTGATATAAAGGACGTGTAAGCACATTACAGTTTAAATGATTCGATAGATATAGATTGGCCACTAATTCACAAGGTAATGGTGGATATTATAGTGATTTTTGTTATTGGACGTGTTCTATAATCTATAAGACTTGCACTCAGGCACTGTCAGAATCACTGTCCCTAATATAGTCAAGGTTTAGTTCAGGTTTAGTTCCTGGTTTGGTACTAGTTTAATCAGTGGCTGAGTCCTGCTTTAGTCCCGTTTTCACTCTTGCTTTAATCTTGCTTTAGCTAATTCCAGTTTAGTCCCTGGTTTAGTCCCTGGATTTGCCCCTGGTTTTGTCCCTGGTCTAGTCCTGGTTTAGTCCTGGTTTAGTTGTTGGTTTAGTCCCTGGTTTAGTGCTGGATAAATTCCAATTATAGGGGAATCACACTCCTCAGCCTTCCCGGTAAGGTCTATTCCAGGGTACTGGAGAGGAGAATCCAACCGATAGTCAAACCTCGGATTCAGGGGGAGAAGTGTGGTTTTCGTCCCGGTCGTGGAACACTGGACCAGCTCTATACTCTCCATTGGGTGCTCGAGGGTTTATGGGAGTTTGCCCAACCAGTCCACATGTGTTTTGTGGATCTGGAGAAGGCATTCGACCGTGTCCCTCTTGGTGTCCTGTGGGGGGTGCTCCAGGAGTATGGGGTCCGGGGCCCTTTGCTAAGGGCTGTCCGTTCCCTGTATGACCGACGCAGGAGCTGTGTTCACATTGCCGGCAGTAAGTCAGACTTGTTCCCGGTGCATGTTGGACTCCGCCAGGGCTGCCCTTTGTCACCGGTTCTGTTCATTATATTTATGGACAGAATTTCTAGGCGCAGTCAGGGGCTGAGGGGGTCTGGTTTGGGAACCACAGGATCTCATCTCTGCTGTTTGCAGATGATGTTGTCCTGGTGGCTTCTTCGAGCCAGGACCTGCAGCAGGCACTGGGGCTGTTTGCAGCCGAGTGTGAAGCGGCTGGGATGAGAATCAGCTCTTCCAAATCTGAGGCCATGGTTCTCGACCGGAAAAAGGTGGTTTGCCCTCTCTGGGTGGGTGGTGAGCCCTTGCCTCAAGTGGAGGAGTTCAAGTATCTCGGGGTCTTGTTCATGAGTGAGGGAAGGATGGAACGCGAGATTGACAGGCGGATCGGTGCAGCGTCTGCAGTGATGCGGTCGCTGTATCGGTCCATTGGGAGCTGAGTCAAAAGGCAAAGCTCTCGATTTACCGGTCAATCTACGTTCCTACCCTCACCTATGGTCATGAGCTCTGGGTCATGACCGAAAGGACAAGATCGCAGATACAAGCGGCCGAAATGGGTTTCCTCCGGAGAGTGGCTGGGCGCACCCTTAGACATAGGGTGAGGAGCTCAGTCACACGGGAGGAGCTCGGAGTAGAGCCGCTGCTCCTACACGTCGAGAGGAACCAGCTGAGGTGGCTCGGGCATCTGTTCAGGATGCCTCCTGGACGCCTCCCTAGGGAGGTGTTCTGGGCATGTACCACTGGGAGGAGGCCCCGGGGAAGACCAGGACACGTTGGAGGGACTATGTCTCTCGGCTGGCCTGGGAACGCCTTGGGGTCCCACCGGAGGAGTGGAGGACGTGTCTGGGTTGAGGGAAGTCTGGGAGTCCCTGCTTAGACTGCTGCCCCCACGACCCGGCCCCGGATAAGCGGAAGAAAATGGATGGATGGATGGTTTAATCCCTAGTTTAGTCTCAGGTTTAATCCTGGTTTAGCCCTGTTTTAGACCTGGTTTAGATTTGGTTTGGTGCTGGCTTAGTTCCAGGTAAAGTCCCTGGTCTAGTCCTCGTTTAGTTCTGGTTTAGTATCCAGTGTAGCCCTGATTCAGTCCACGTTTAGTCTTGGTTTAGTACCTGGTTTACTACCTGGTTTAGCCCTTGTTTAGTTCTGGTTTAGACCTGGTTTAGTCACGGTTTAGATTTGGTTTAGTGCCGGTTTGGCGTTTGAGAGAATTCCCTAAAATGACCACACACAGTTCCACATCACACAGATTTTATCAGGGGGCCAATATTAGTGCAGTGCAGATTTGGTTTGATTCTTAAGCACAGCTCGTGGCGATAATAATATCAAATGTATTGTGCGATGGAGGAGAGCCGGGGGCACAGATACGGTGAGGGATGGTTGAGTGGTTGTAATGGCCGCCCATAACGAGCTCCGAGCAGCAGCACAAGTGAAATGTGATCTGGGGTAATGCGTTTCAAAGCCAAGCGCTCGCTAATGTTATTTAGGCTAATGCTCTTTCTGTGTGCAGGAGAGGAAGAGGAGGAAAGGAGGACAAGAGGAGAGAAGGAGAGGAGGAGGGAGAGGAGGTAGAGAGGAGGGAGAGGAGGACAAGAGGAGGGAGAGCAGAGGAGAGGAGAGAGGATGAAAGGAGGGTGAGAAGAGAGAGGATGAGAGGAGGGAGAGGAGAGAGGAGGAAAAGAGGGTGCAGAGAGAGAGGAGAAGAGGAGGGAGAGGAGAGAGGAGGAAAAGAGGGTGCAGAGAGAGAGGAGAAGAGGAGGGAGAGGGGAGAGGCAGAAAGGGTAAGGAGAAAGAGGAGGAGAGGAGGAGAGAGAGGAGAAAGAGGAAGCTAAATACAACAGGAACAATGTAGATACAGTGTGTCTATGTAATATATGTAATATGTATGAGATTTACACAACTTTGGACAATCCCTACACTATAAACTGAGTTGAGGATAGGTCAGAATTCTGTGGTGGAATTTGCTTTTTAACTGTCAGACTGCAGATTTGTTGACCTGGTTTATGGCTAATATCTCTGTAATTACTGGGTCTACCAACATGAAACTAAATTCAAATTCTTAAAATAAAAAAAAATAAAAAGAAACTTTGAAAATCATGTTGTCAAATTCAAGAATGTGAGTTTTTCCCTAATGGGAAAATGCCTTTTTAATTATTGGGGCTCCGGGGGCACTGTCACGTAGCATGTTTTACCTTTTGCCCTTCCTGCAACCAGCCACATAGCTGTGAATGGAGAGGACAATGGGAGTGTAGTGTGGAGGGGCATAATGGCAGTGTGCACCTCAAACCAACAACTTTCTGCTCTGAAGCTTTCAAACTGTAAGCACCAAAGCAAAGGACTGAAAATGTTACATCCAGGCATCTCGTGGTAGTTTATGTAAATGTGAGGTGGGAGTAGCGGCAGATGTCAGATGTTCTTTCTGTAAGTTTAATATGTATGTAGACAGTAGCAGCAGACTTGGTGTTTTTCAAATTGTACAATGTGATGATGTCTTATTCTCAGATGGGAGCAGGAGTCAAATTTTCCTATTGATTACATTGTCCTATAAAATATTCAAAAAGTGACGTCTGTGAACTTAATGAGGTCTTAAGTTTTACATTTAAATGTTGAGAAAATAGTGGTTTACTTTCCACAACTTGTTTTATAATGATAGGACGGACCGGAGGAGAGAAAAAGAGAAGAAAAGGTGAGGAGCCGCTGGATCAGAGGGAGGGGGAGCGGGGGCAGATGGCACTGCACACACAGAGAGACTGGACTTTTAGTCCAATTGTGCAGATTGTGCAATTGTGTCTTTGGAAACTCAAGGTCACATGAGGAGACATAAAAAGACAATCTGTGGCCCTGACTCAGAGCTTTCACCTAAACAACTGAACAGTAAATCCTCCTCTTCAGTACCACACACTATTACTGCCACACAACAGGCTGTAGACCTGATGATTAAAATGCCTTACCGTAGAGATCAACCAAAGTTCTGATCGCAATCTTTTGATTTTTGGCACAGCCCTAATTAGAACAATATTAATTTTAGCTGTTCCCTAAAAATGTGAAAGGAGCTTGAATAAATACCTGATCATTTGTACATGGTTGATGGTGGTGAGAATAGGGATCTGATGGTAGATAGAACATACTGAGTACAGCCAGTTCCTTTACCTGCCATCTTAAACACACACGAGTACTCCTTCAAGACTAAAAGTGTAGTGTTTCTGACAGGAGACCAGCTCATTTTTTACTTTCACTCAAATAAAAATTGAAGGAAGGAAAATATGAAGCCCAAGTATTTTTGACCACAGTGGCAGAGGAAGAGACACTGCAGGTGGTTTGACAGAGTACAAGGGTTTGGGTAGAACAGCTGTACCAGAACCGCTTGTATTATTAGAAGCAGAAATAGTAGAAGTATTAGTAGCAGACAGTAGTAGCCAATTGGAAGATGGTAGGAGACTATTTAAAAAACACATAATAAACATGGTGTAAGAGTCAGGTTAGAGGAGTGCAGTACAGAGTACAGAGAGTTCCTCCATGACAGAAAAATTACCATTGTAAGAATTACATGTTGATAAGTTTGGAAAGTGATTAACTACACAGGAAGTACTGTACATTTACGAGAACTATGAGTAAAGCACAAGAACTCAATACAAAAGAAAAACAAAAACTGCTCCGATAAAGTTTAAAATTTAAGTAGTTGTAGTAGTAGTAGTAGTAATAGTAGAAGCAGTAGTAGATGTAGCAGTAGTAGTAGTAGTGATTGTAATAAGAGTAGCAGCTGTAGCAGTACTTGGACTTTGATTCCTGCACACTGAAGTCTAATTGACGGTAATGTCTCCATTTTGAGTATTTTTTCCTCAGGCTTCACTCCCAGCTCTGAGCGGGCCCAGGTCTAAACTCGTTATTCTCATAATCAGCGGTCTTTAACATATTCATGAGAAAAATTTACATATTCATGAGACTGAGAGAACTATCAACACAATCAGGGCAAAACGTTACAGTATAGACCTGTCGTTTTAAAACAGGGTCTATTGAAGGAAATGACTCGAGAATGCACTGCCCTAAAACTAGACTGAGAAATGTATTTTTTATCATCAGTTAATAAAGAGTTTTAAAATTTCAAGAAAGTGTTTGTGTCCAAGGACATTCAGTTTGATTAACAATTGTCTGTCTGTGGTGTTGGGAAAGTAAAATGTAATAAAACTGTCTCCCATTGTCTTTTTCAGTAATTAAAAAAAATTCATTAAAAAGGTCTAGAAGAATGAGAATTTTGAGTAAGTTTTGTGCTGACATGATTGTCCCATTGTGTTTCATGAGTTTTTTCGATGACCCTTCCAGCCCCCTTGATCAGCCCTCTTAAGTGTGCATGTCCTCCTTGTGCTGCTGTGGCAGAGTGGTTATCCTGTCTCCTCCTCTCAGTAAGGAGGTTGTGGGTTAGACTCCTGATCTCTCTGTGTGGAGTCTGTTACTGTAGCAGAGTGGTTGTGGGTTAAATTACCTTGACAGATGTCTCGGGGAGATAGTGAGGGTTCCTGAGCTTAGTGGTGATGTAAAACCTGAAGTCTGGGGCGTACTCAATGGTAGAGTCTCCTAGGCGGATGCACAGAGCTCCTCCCTGTTTGAATGTCTGTCTGAGCAGCAGAGGCTCCAGGATGGGGTCCAGCTCCTCTCCAACGTTCTCAAGAAGAACTGTACCAGAAGCATTTGGTTAAAATGGAGACACTGAGACTGACAGAAATTTATTTGTGATCGTCACAAAGTTCATCTTATCCATGAGATTAATAACTCACAAACAAATATATTATATTTGTATGGTCAGAAGTCCTCAAAATGGCACCCATAACAGGAATAGGTCATATCACTGACACTTATGATCTGTCGGTCTGTCTGAGACACTTTTATGTATTCTCTCCTCCCTTTCCAGTAATACTCAGGTGATGCCACAGCTGCTCCAGGACAGGCCAACAAATAAGTGGCTGGCATTCCGTGGGTTAAGTGTCTCCCTCCACTCTCACTCAAACATTCATAAAAGAAGGGAGAAAACACTGCATTTCTGCTGGGGATGTGCAGAGTTACTCAAACATGCAACAAAACACAAGTTTAGGCATGTTTGTGATCAGGATAGCTACATTAGAACAGATTTAAAAGCTCAAAAACATTGATTTAGTGCAATATTAGCAGAACAGAGAGTATGACAAACGTTAAAATTTTTAACACTTGGATTACATCTGTCCCTCTTTAGGTGAGGAGTTTGGGTTTGTACATTTAAAGAGGGGGTATGACACTTCTGTGTATTAACTTTGCTAACGATTTTTATTAACATTTTTGTTTTTGATACTCCCCCTTCAGGGCACTATCACAGCACAATCAACGAACATCAAGCTAATGAAACTACTGCACATCACATCCGGTTTGTCGAGGTGTAGTGTATTGTATAGTATCCTGCTTTTGTATATTTATAGAAAATGGCTGTGAGGGAGCATGTAAGGTGTGTTGTTAACTGTAAGGAGAGAATAGGGCCCAGGAGAGATCGTGAGATCACTCAAACATGGATGACATCTAAAAGCTCTCTGATTTTGATGAGAGAACAACATTATAAAGTGGTAGAAAGCCCTAAAAAGTAGATTTAGCATAATACAACAACAAAGCTCAGTTGGTAGAGAGTTTGTCCAATCCTGATCTTGACATAAACATCATGGTGGAATGGTCAGGTCCTCTGAACCACAAGTTGGCGGTGTGAATCTAGTTCCCACAGATAAATGCTGTCATTGTGCCCTTGGGCAAGACAATGAACTCCCCTCGCCCACAGTGTCTGCGTACACTGGTGTAGGAATGTGTGTGTGAATGGTTCATTGATGTAAAGTGCTTTGAGTGCCTTGAAGGTGGAAAAGTGCTGTATAAAAATGTGACCATTTACCATTTACCTTCTCTTTAAACACCATTGGGAAAGTGCACTCTTCTCGTCCTGCTGTTGAGCTCCCTTCAATTGTTTGCCTTGTTTTGTCTCTTTGCTCCTGTCTCTGCTCCTTTCTCTTCTCCTGTCACTGCTCCTGCCACTGCTCTTGTCTCTTATCCAGTCACTGCTCCTGTCTCTTATCCTGTCACTGCTCTTGCCTCTGCTCCTGTATCTTATCCAGTCACTGCTCCTGCCCCTGCTTCTGTCTCTTATTCTGCCACTGCTACTGTCTCTTCCCCTGTCACTGCTCCTGTCACTGCTCCTGTCTCTTCTCCTATCACTGCTCCTGTCTCTTCTCCTGTCACTGCTCCTGTCACTGCTCCTGTCTCTTCTCCTATCACTGCTCCTGTCTCTTCTCCTGTCACTGCTCCTGTCACTGCTCCTGTCTCTTCTCCTATCACTGCTCCTGTCTCTTCTCCTGTCACTGCTCCTGTCACTGCTCCTGTCTCTTCTCCTATCACTGCTCCTGTCTCTTCTCCTGTCACTGCTCCTGTCACTGCTCCTGTCTCTTCTCCTGTCACTGCTCCTGTCTCTTCTCCTGTCACTGCTCCTGCTCCTGTCTCTTCCCCTGTCACTGCTTCTGCCACTGCTCTTGTCTCTGCTCCTGTCTTTTCTCCTGTCACTGCTCCTGCTCCTGTCTCTTCTCTTGCCCCTGCTCCTGTCTCTTATCCTGCCACTGCTCCTGTCCTTTCTCCTGTCTCTTTCTCTTCTCCCGTCACTGCTCCTCCCACTGCTCCTGTCTCTTCTCCTGTCACTGCTCCTGTCTCTTCTCCTGTCACTGCTCCTGTCACTGCTCCTGTCTCTGCTCCTGTCTCTGTTCCTGCCCGTGCCCCTGTCTCTTCTTATGTCACTGCTCCTGTCTCTTCCCCTGTCACTGCTCCTGCCACTGCTCTTGTCTCTGCTCCTGTCTCACTGCCCTGTCACTGCTCCTGTCACTGCTCCTGTCTCTGCTCCTGTCTCTGTTCCTGCCCCTGCCCCTGTCTCTTCTCCTGTCACTGCTCCTGCCCCTGTTTCTGCCCCTGTCACTGCTCGTGTCTCTGTTCCTGCCTCCTTCCCTGTCACTCCTGTCTCTTCTCCTGTCACTGCTCCTGTCTCTCCTGTCACTGCTCCTGCCACTGCTCCTGTCTCTGCTCCTGTCTCTGCTCCTGTCTCTGCCCTGTCTGCTCCTGTCTCTGCTCCTGTCTCTGTTCCTGCCCTGCCTCTGTCTCTTCTCCTGTCACTGCTCCTCCCCTGTCTCTGCTCCTGTCACTGCTCGTGTCTCTGTTCCTGTCTCTGCTCCTGTCTCTTCCCCTGTCTCTGCTCCTGTCACTGCTCTTGTCTCTGCTCCTGTCTCTTCTCCTGTCTCTTCCCCTGTCTCTGCTCCTGTCACTGCTCTTGTCTCTGCTCCTGTCTCTTCTCCTGTCTCTTCCCCTGTCTCTGCTCCTGTCACTGCTCTTGTCTCTGCTCCTGTCTCTTCTCCTGTCTCTGCTCCTGCCTCTGCTCCTGTCACTGCTCTTGTCTCTGCTCCTGTCTCTTCTCCTGTCACTGCTCCTACCTCTGCTCCTGTCACTGCTCCTGCCTCTGCTCCTGTCACTGCTCCTGCTCCTGTCTCTTCTCCTGTCACTGCTCCTGTCTCTGCTCCTATCGCTGCTCCTGTCTCTTCTCCTGTCACTGCTCCTGCTCCTGTCTCTTCCCCTGTCACTGCTCCTGTCTCTGCTGCTATCGCTGCTCCTGTCTCTTCTCCTGTCACTGCTCCTGCCCCTGCTCCTGTCTCTTCTCCTGTCACTGCTCCTGATTAATCTGGTAATGATCCTTAGAGGTAATGCAAGCGTGTGATGAGCTTTACAATCTGCCATAACTGTGGAATCCGAGTGCTCCCCTGGGCTCTGCCTCTGTACAATTGTTCCAATGTGTTTTTAATGGACTCGACTCGTGCACATTCGCAAAGCCCACACCAATGCACCGTTTCCCCCAGGCTGTTGCCGTGCTGGGGTAGTTAATTAGGCCAATATATGTGAGGCTACAACAATAAAACATCATGACTGTCAAACATTAAACCAGGGCGAGAGTCTTTAATGTCAGTTTGACCTGATAAAAGTCACTGGATTTGATTGTGATAATGATGAATGGGATTTGCATATTGATATAACACACACGATGCTGAAAGTAGTGGTAAGGCTGGTTAAAGGTAAGATTCCCCCTAAGGTGTGTCTGAGACAGGAGAGAGGAAAGAGGAGAGGCTCACTGCTTTCTGTGCCACTGCAGAACAGGACAAAGGCTGTTTTTAAAGTGCGATCTGTCAGAGAGCAAGAGTGCCCCCAATAGGCAGCACAAAGAACTCACACTGTTGCAGAGAGAGAGAGAAATGAAATCTAACAGAGAAGCTTCAAACCAGAGAAGACTGTGTGCTATATTTCATAAGTAAATTAGTGTTCAAATCATTATAGCATCTGCACCTAAGATATAATCGAGATGTACCCTTCAAATACCTGCCTGAATAAAAAGGTAAAATACACCATAAGGAGAGCTCAACTGTGTACACCATATGAATGTCATTTTCATCATTCTCAATCATATCTAAAATAATCTGCTCATTAAGAGTTAAAAGTCCAAGGCTAATTACTTATGCGTCAACTCATGCTCATAATATATTAATTTAATTACAACAAATGTTAAAATACCTTTACAACTTCAATTAAGTGACATATCATTTTTGTTTGTCATTTAAGGGTCGTTAAAGACGGGGTATTTTACTTCTATGGGACATTAACAGCTAACACATAACATATTTAGATCACCGTGTTACCTTTTATTGTTTTGAAAATGCTATATTCACTGAAAATATCCTATTAATTGTTTTGACGCTCTGAGTCTCCCGTCCCTTTGTTCCCCACACTCCCCCCTTTAGAGCGCTATCACAAAACATTCAGTGTGCATCCCGCTAATGAACCTACCATACATCACTTCAGGTTTGTGAAGTTGTAGTGTATTGTTTTGTGTCATGCTTTTGTATATTTATGGAAAATTGTTGTGTGTGAACATGGGTGACGTTGGTTTGTGGATGGAGCCTTGTACAGGCTTGTATTGCTAACCATAATGAGGGTTCAAATAGTACCCAGGAGAGATTGCTAGATTGCACAAACATGCATGGATGATATGTAAAGCTTATTCAGGCATGTTTTGAAGAGGGAACAATGTTATAAGATGGTAGGAAGCTCCAAGAAGAAAGCTCAAAGGAATGAAGCACAACAAACAGACAGAGGATGGGACAAGTGTGTGGGCATAATAATGATTTAAAGTGTGTTTGTTAGTGTTTGTACCTGGAGTGCCAAACTGAATGCAGTTCTCCAGAGTCCTCACAAAGTCGCTGTCGCTGAGTTTAATGATGTGCAGGCTGTTGGCCTTCTCCATGTTCTTCACCCATTTATTCGCCTGGCCCTGAGGATCGATCATCAGAGGCCATCGCCGTGCGTTTCTGTTCAGGCAGAAAGTACCAGAATAAGGAGCAGACAGGAGCGGGCAATATGAGACAGAAGCAGATAGGAGCAGACAGAAGGAACGAATAATGTGGAAGAGAGGGTCAGAGGAGCAGAAGATGCACAGGAGAGGATCAAAGGAGCAGAGGAGTGAGTCAGATGGTACAGAGGAGAAGGTAAGAGGAGCAGATGATGAAGAGGGGATGATCAGATGGAGCAGAGGAGAGGAGCAGAGGAGAAGAGGCACTTCCTTCTCACGATATCATGATGCCGTTGTCGATGGAGAAGCTGTCTGAGGGCAATCCTGCGATGGTCCAGGCCCTGATCTTAACAGGGTCTCCCAGGGAGTTCATCAGGGACATGTGTGGGGAGTAGGGGATGGCTCTGGACTTACACAGAGACATCCACTCCTGCGTCTGCTCCTGTGGGAAACATGGACAATATAGGTAATCAGTGCTCAAATGCCTTTCACCGTGTCTATTCATTTTACATGTTAATTGGGCATTTTCAACAGTTTATAAAGGGTCATTATTACTGTATACATTTAGGTTAAGGCTGACTATTGTTCCTTAGACCCATTACCTGTCTGTAACTGGAGGTGAAGGCTCCCAGATAGGCTACAATCCCTGCAGAGATGAGGATGTCTCCAGTCAGGTTCTGGTAAAGTTTCCCCAGGTTCAGAGCCATTTCACTCCAGCGCGTCTTCTCCCCTCCCAGCCCTCCAATCAGCTGTTCTGCTCGCTCCATTTTCTTACTGCACAAGTCCACCTGCAGGTGAACAACACAACTGTAACCAACATTTAAAGTGTATCTGACAGGTTACACTACTAATCTCTCGAAAACATAATTAATATCATTATATTTAAGTTTTGCTAAAAAAAAATACCTAGTCTTTTCTAGTTTTGTTATTTTGGAGAAGTTTATAATTTTACTTCTTGGCTAGACATGGGAAGCAGATGTTACATATATAGAGGTACCAAGAACCACTTGACCTAATTATGCCATAGCTATTATATAACAAATAAAAATGCCATTATTTTCTTCAATCTATATTTAAACTGTCAGAAAAATGGCTTCCTTTCATGTAAATTGTTGCATTTTGAACAGTTGATGAAATAGCTAGAGGGATTGTGTTTTTTAATTCATGCTACTTCCTGCATTTATGTACAATTTGTTTTCTACTTTTCTTCACAAACTGCCACTTGCCTGATGTAAAATTAGGATGACTATTTATCAGAGGTACAACCCAGGTAATAGTTGGAAAAATAAATTAATCTGTCAAATGCACTTCAACCACCAACAATGAAATAAGGCAAAATTCTTGGCATATAAATTAAGCTTTTAATTAAGAGGAAATTCAACCAGGAAGAAAGGCTGTTGACTAAAAACATGCCCAGTCTAATGATTTACTTATCAGGATCTCAGAGAAAACAGAAGTACTAATTAACACCCACTTCATGAAAAGGTAGATTAAACTGTTCAGCCACTCCCAAAACTCCAGCTGTAACACTCCATGTTTTCTCCTTTCTGCTGTGGACCACAAATCCTTACAATCCCTTTAAAACCATTAGCTCTTTGAAAGATCTCTGTGTAATCCCCCAGTCGTCCGGGTATGATCCATGGCAAAAGAAAAATTCAAATCTGGACAAAGGTTTTTCAGAACTGAAGAAGCCGCTTGGATCCCTCTTCGAACTTTTGTCCAGTTAACAGAATTGAATATTTGTTTTGTAAATTATAATAACCATTAGTCCATTAATAAAAAGCTTGATTGACTAAGACACCATCAATCAATACATTTACTGACAGAAAAGAATTACAGCCCTACCAGCCAATAATAGCCAACTACTTTTGCCTATCAACCAATGACCACTCAAGTCATTCATATAAATACAGGCTTTAGTCCATCCTCCTGCTGACTCAGCACTCTATCTCTACCACATCTCCACAGCAGCAGAACAATTTTCACCTCCGCAGTGCCCTAACGTCTTAATGGTTTTCATCGTTCCCATCTCTGGACAGGAAGCAAAGTTCCGTACTTGGTACCTGGTTCTCGAGGTCAGCCTTCTCTTTCTTGTGGGCCTCTAGGGTCTGCTCCAGTTTGGCCAGTTTGTCCTGCACTTCTTTCAGATCAGTTTGTTTCTTCTGTAGGCCCTCCATGGCCACCCTCAGCTCTCCTTCAGCCTGAGCCAGCTTCTCCTTCTTAGGGGCTACCACCTTTGCCACTCTGCAGCAAACCACAAACTGTTATCAACACTTAGACTTAGACACATGAAAACATACTGGCCCTACTCTAAACTACTGCAAGTTCATGCTTAAACTGGTCCAATGTACCCAGATATAGAGGTTAGTGCTTCGCTGTTTCTCACTCCTCTTGTTATTTTTCTTATTTTTGTTATGTCTGTTGTTATTCCCTTTTCACTGATGTGTTTCTATGATTGGTTATTCTGCCTGTCACTCATGCTTATCAGAAATTTTGGTTCTAGACACACATCAAAAACTAAACTCAACTACAGTAGATTATCCATAGTACATTGATTTGTTTCTCATTGGACTAGTTTTAGATATAGTGAAGTTTTCAGGGGGCAAACTGTATATACCCCGACATCAGATCAAATGACCTATACATAAAAAAGCATCTTGGCTTGACCATTATAAGACAGTGTAGTTCCATGTGGCGTCCTGTGGGGGGCACTCACTTGTCGTACTTGTCCATGGCACAGACCCACTTGCACATGCCCTCTGCTGCAGCTGAGGCTGTTCGAATCTTCTCGGGGACAAAGTCTGGGTTGGTGATGTACTTGTTTCGGATAACGGCCATTAACTGTGGGGGGATGTTGTCTTTGTCGTACTCGTGCAGACTCTGGAGGAACCTCATGTCTCCCAGCAGCTTTTTAGCAGGACCCCAAAAGTCCTCCACCTTCTTACCGGATCCTGACGGGTCTGGGATCCGGTCTGGTTTGATCCCCTTCAGGATACATATGGCCTCCATCACCAGCTTCACTGCAGTGGGAGGGCTCTTCATGGACTTCACCACCGTGATATCCTACAGAGGAGACAGAACTCATTAAATACATTAAGATGGAAGGCAGACTAACCTTAACCATTTCTCTAACCCTAACCTTAACTAATTTTCGAGCTTAAAAAATAACCCTGTTCCTAAACTTCAGACCAAGACCAATCACAGCAGACCGTCCTTTGTGACCTGACACTCAACATTTACATATATATATTTATATATATATATATATATATATATATATATATATATATATATATATATATATATATATATATATATATATATATATATATATATATATATATATGCCTCTTTTCATAAAAACATGTAGCTGATTTAAACATGTAGCGTTTTTTGTTTTTTTTAAATGTACCAGATATAAACATGTACCTGTGTGGTGAGAGTGTTGAGTGCAGCCAGAGCAGATTCCAGGATGGGCATAGCCTCTGCCAGGTCCGCGTCGCACTCATCTTTGATAGCTTTAGCCGCCATGGCCTGTTGGTTGGCAATGGCTTCATCAACCTTCACCACCTTCTCGGTCTCTGCCGCCTCCACAGAATCGTGCTCAATCACCACCATAATCTCGTCCACCTTTTTACTAGCCACACGGAGCTGAGGCTGCAGCGCTTCCAGCTCCAACTGCATCAAAGCCACCTGAGATGCTGCAGACTCCAGCTTCTCCAAACCCACCTCATAACGCCGCTTCAACGTCATCACATCACTGTAGAGAGGGGCAGGAATACAGCACTGAACAAGGTTTAAAATAAGGACGAAACAAAAGGACTGAACCAGGATTAAAACAGGAATGAACCAGGACTAAAACATGACTGAACCAGGACAAAAACAGGGCAGAACCGGGACTAAAACAGGACTGAACCAGGACTAAAACAGGGCAGAACCAGGACCAAAACAGAATTGAACCAGGACTAAATCAGGACTAAAACTTGACTGAACCAGGATTAAAACAGGGCTGAACCAGGATTAAAACAAGTTAACCCAGGACTACCCTTTAGTCCTAGATTACTCCTTGTACAGTGCTGGTTTAGATCTGGTTTAGTCCTGGTTTAGTCTAAGCATACTCACGCTCGTTTGGTCTTGAGCAGGGTCTTGAAGGTGGAAATGAGCTCCAGGTAGGAGGTGGGGGTGACATAGTTGTGGCGCTGCAGCTCTGAGTGGAAACTCTCGGACAGCTGGATGGTGGAGGTGTGGAAGCTCTTGCACATGTGGATACAGCCTTCTCTGGACTCCTCTGACATCTCCACATCCGCCAGGAACCGACTGGCCACAGCCTGCAGAGCGTCCTCAGGCCAGCTCTGGGACAAGCGAAATAAACCAGAGATCTTACTGTAGGTCTGTCATGATAATACATTTTGCAGTGCAATATATTGCACTAGACATATAAAGAATAAAGGATAACCTTGAAAGTAATTTATTCCAAAAATAACAAAAAGTTTCATTGGTACAAAGAAAAAGTACCCATAAATATTGAGCCCCAAAAATGATGGTTCCATCTATCATGTATTGAATGTTAAGTCAATACAGTAATTATCATGACAGACCTATGTATAACTCAGTCAAACTCAGTCTAACCCAGGTGTAGTGAGAAGTGTACCTGAAACCAGTTGATGGTGCAGCAGTTGATGAGAGCAGGAAACCTACGTAGCCGGTCCCTGAAGGCGTCTCCAATGGGGCTCATGGCTAACACCACATGGAGCTGTGTTCTACATCGTTCCAAAAACATGTTGAAGAGAGAGAGAGAGCTGCCGTCTGTCTGCTTGTCTCTGTCCCTTTGTCTGTCCAACACTCGCATGCGCTCACAGATCTCCTGCTTCTCATCCACCGCAAACAAGTTTGGCACCTGCACCACAAGTATCACATAAAAATTACATAATCTTATCAACACTGTGTTTCAGTGTGGCTCTAACAGTGGAGCCTCACTTCTCCAGTGTTGAGCAGGTTCCCAATGTCCTCCAGGAAAGACTCCATTTTGATTTGTGTGTCAGTGAAGAGGAAGACGCCATGAGCCTCTCCCTGAGTGGACTTCCTCATGATCATCTTCAAGTCGTCTCTCCACTCTGTCGTACCATATGTCTTTGAAATCTCCACCTGGAACATGTCAAGGAAAGGACTTAATGAAATATTATAAAAGTGTATTTATAAAAATGCACTTGCAACTTTATTATAATGCTAAATGATATTTAATTTGTTGAGATACAGTTTTTTTTATTTTATTTATTAAATATTTTAAATCAACCGAGAACACCGTCTCATTTGCAATGAAGCCCTTGTCAAAAGGCAACATAATACAGCCCAAGTAGAAGACAGTCACAAACACTCACATCAATCATAATGTGAAACAATGAATCATAACATGAGACAGAGAAACATTTGAGATTAAAGATATAAAAGTGTTACATGTACACTAAAAACAGTGTTTTAAAGTCTGTTGTAGGTGGTTTTCTTACCATGTTGGAAGAAATTTTGACCTACTAGATTAGATTTTAAAAGTCTAATCTAGTTTTAGTTTATTATTCTTAGATCTACATAATGACATACTGCACCTGGAAGAGCTCAGCCTCTGCCATGTATGCAGCCAATCGTGTGAGGGACTGCCGCCCGCTGCCACCCACGCCCACGAGCAAGGCGTGCCCGCTGGGCTGCTTGAGGATGCGTGATATCCGGCACACGTGTTCTATGGCGAATCGGAACAGCACAAGGTTCATGGGGGCCTTGCTGATGTTGTTGTATTCATCCAGATGCCCTTCCACCACCTGCCGTAGCTGTTCTAGGTTGAAGACCTCGCAGTAGTTTCGGTCATCTCCTTTGGGGTCATGGAAGTCGCAGAACATGAGGCTGCGTAGGTCGTCCTCTGTCACTGTGCCGTCCTGGTCCTGATCTAAATGCTGGAACAGTTGGTGGAAGTCGCCCTTTAGGTGAGACTTGCACACTTCCTGTAAATGAGACACAAGCCACGAGCGATCCGCATCATGCACCAGACGGTCATAGTAAACTCGCAACACCTGGAACAAAAGAGCAGACAGGGTTTATAATGTGTCTCACTGTTCATGTAGTAGCTTAAACATCCACAAGCATTTAGTTGTGTACTATTGTTTTAATAATGAATGGTGTTAGTCAATAACACACGGGGACACACGCCGTAGGAGTACTGTCTCATACTCTCCTCACCTCGTGCACCCAAAGGCGTTTGATGACTGCTGGCTCGGTTGCTGTCTCTGGCCTTGAAAGACAGATGCCCTGCACCACTCTGGACACGTCCCTCAGGTTGAATAGGTAGTGGGATTTGGCAGGAGTTGGAAGCAGGTTCTTAGTGGCCTCCTGGTAAACAGACATAGTGCTATGGACCAGGTCTGACGTGAGAGCAGAGAACTCTTTGGAGAAAGAGAACCTAGAGGAGGGAAGAGAAAAGCGCTGTCATATATATTTCACCACACACCATGTTTACATATGAGCCAGTGGTTATAATAACATATAACTGTGTAATAATGACACTACCGTATGGAGAAGTGCCAGTGGATGATTCTTGAGAAAATGGTATACATGGTTTTGTCGTCAAACTCGTTGATTGTCACAGTGTTGAAGTGACGCAAGAAACGAGGGGTCACCGGGTTACGACCTCCTCCTGAACCACATCAGGGACATTCAATCAGGGAGATCAAAATGTGGACTGCTTTTGTGTGTGTATATCATTCATTCATGCTGGAATTAAACTCTTTTTGTGGTTTCAGTCTGTGGTTGATTTTATTTAAACTTTTGCTTATGTATTTTTCTTGTAGTTTTAACCCTGTTTTACCTGGTGACCCTGTGTAAAACCAGATGAAACACATCTCATTTCCTGGTTGAACCTCCCATACCTGGAGGCCCCATGGCACAGATGATCTGGATGTCCACCAGCTGGATCATGGAGCAGTCCTTCAGGTCATACCAGTTCCAATGATCTAACCACTGCCTGAGCAGCTCCACTGGAGGCTGGGCTCCATACACTTCTCTGGCGGGCATGTTCACGTCATCCACAAACACCACCTGGAGTACACAAGACAGGTGAGGTGAAGCTATACAAGACAATCATTACAACTGCAGATTAGGTATATTTTAAAGGAGCTGTACCCGATTTTTCATGTAATTAAATCAAATCTGTCTTGTCCCTATACTGTATTGTAATATTGTAAAAGCAGATTTTAGGGTGAAAATTATACCAGTTTTTGCTAATGATATACCATTTTACTCTCATTGAAACAGGAAGTGTGGTGCTAGTTGCTTTACTGTGACATTAAACTCTGCTCTGGTCTCTGAAAGTTGTGAATAGTGCTTATAAACTAATCACAGTGAATACTTGTCAGAATGCATTAGGTAAGTGAGGAATAACTTTGGATCGCTGCAGACAGTATAAAATTATCTAGTTCTGTTTATCACATTTTTAATATGTTAAAAATCTGGCACTGCCCATTTAGGTAGAAATATGCTGTGACATTTTAAGACAGTTGTATGCAGGTTGCATGCTCCACTTTAAGACAGTTATATGCAGATTTATTATAACATGCTTGCGCTCTGGTGCATTACCATCTTCTTGCCAAGCGGGGGTCCAAACACTCCTTTGCGGCGTTTGTCCAGCTTTGACATGATAATGTTTTGAGTCTGAGCTGCTGTGGTCTGAGCCGAAAAGTTTATGAAGAGTGGAGTGTACACCTCTTTCTGCACTTTATTCAGCAGGAAGTCCTACACAGAAAACCAGAGACACACACAAACACACAGAGAGACACAGTTTTTTAAAAGCTTGGCGTGATCTTTATATATCAAATTGAACTGGTCTGGACCTAGCTTAATCAAAGAGTACCGTACTGATGTTAGTTCCAAAGAAGCTTGGTGTAGTCCTGGTTTAACCCTATTTAGTCCAGGTTTAGTCCTGATTCAGCACTGGTTTAGCCCTGGTTTTGTCCTGGTTTAGTCCTTGTTTAACCTCGGTTTAGTCCTGGTTAAGCCCTAGTGTAGTCTGCTTTAGCCCTGACTTAACCGGTTTTAGTCCTTGTTTAGTCCTGATTTAGACCTAGTTTAGCTCTGGTTTAGCCTTGGTTTAGTCATGTTTTGACCCTGTTTTAACCCTGGTTTGACCCTGGTTTAGTCCTGTTCTCCTAAGACTCACAGTAACGTAGACGCTCTTGCCAGTGCCCGTGGGCCCGATGAAGATGGTGGGTTTCTGGTGAGTGACAAGGAGTTCCATCAGAGCCATGTACCGCACTGTGTTCTCTGTCGGGACGATTATTTCATTGAACTGACTGTCTTTACTGATGGGAGGGGCCAATTTCAGCTCCTCTGTCCATAGCTGCCACCGACCCGCACCCTAGGGAGAGAGGGGGTAGTTTTCGGGTATTAGAAGGTTATGAATGTGTGAGACCTTATTTTTTCTAAAACACTGATATTAGGCAATCACTACGTTTACATATATGCCCGGGAAACCGAAGAACCTGTTTACTCACTTGTTTTAGATCAGCAGAGATGGCAAACTACAACCTCTCCACCACATGCTAGCGTTGTTTTGTTGTTTTGGATTTTGTTGTTTTGCGTACCTTGAGTTCTCTGTGCATGTAAAAGTAGTGAGTGAAAGTACCTCTTTGATGAAGCAGTACTGGTAGACAGTGCCCTCTTCAGGCAGAGGCACAGAAAGAGCTTTGCAGGCCTCAGTACTTGTTAAAAGTCCATATTTGCTCCTGGTCTGAGAAGACAGGGGTCCAATCAGAAGCTCCCTCAGAACCAGGTCAAACTTCTGCCGACTGGGGTCATCACAGCTGGCCCCAAGCGACCACACCAGGCTAAACACAAAGATGCCCTAAGACGCAGAGAGAAGGTGTTACAGGGGAGGAGTCGGGGACAGAGCAGAAGGACCGGGATTACAGGAGAGGAGGGATAGTTGTTGCTAACGTTATGGTCACGGCAATAAATCGATAAAGTTTAAAGTTTTCATGGTTGCCATTGTTTTGGTTGGCTGCTCTTGTGGCTGATTGACTGGCACATTGAGCAGTTTTTAATTTTGCATTTTTAATATTAATATTATGGAATTTTGACTAACCAAGAAGTGCAGCTTGTGCATTTCAAAGGACAGAAATAAAAGACTCTTGGATTGTGTGATTTGAACAGTTTGCTAGCCAGGTAGCGCTGAAATGCTACAGAGATTTTACACTAATTCAGCAGGCTTTCTACACCAAAATTAGCAGAAGATGTTCCAGCAGAAACACATTGAAGGTCTGGTCATTTCATTACTGACCGAAAGAGAGAGGGCCTTCCTGTTGTGTGTCCTGAATTCTCCTGACTCCCCCTGGAGGCTGACTGTGATGCCCAGGCTACAGGACAGACACTTTTGTCCTGAGGGCTGTTTATTCACCTCAAAGTGCCCTGACACAGGATCTGATGACCCTACCTGTTGAGCTGCACTGAGACTTTTGTTGAGTTTTTGTATTATTATTGTATTTTACTGCTCAATGTGCTTAAATTGCCCATTGAGTACAAATAAAAACACTGATAATTGACAACAGATTGAATAATTCATCGTGGTGAATAGTTGTTTTGAATGCATAAGGTAAGTGAGGAATATTTTTGGACCTCTGTAAACCATTTAAAATGAACTAGCTCTGTTTTTCACATTTTTAAGAAACAAAAAATCAGATACAGTGCCTTTACAGTTAATCCGTGAAGTGATAATATTTCTGTTTTGGGGTAGTTAGTTGTTTTACCATAATTTGGTAATCAGGACTTGATTTCACAATGATGGTGCAGACAGCAGAGTTTAGTGTAAATGAGGAAGCAGAATAATGAGGCTGAGTTCCTGCTGCTGGAGTCTGATTAAACACGATACAGATCTGCGTGGAGGCCATAGTGCTGCAGCATTAACACAGACATTGAGATTTCACACATTTAAAACTATATCTATTGGAAACATGCCTAAGATGCGGGGGTGAGTCATCAGACACAAGTCTCAAAGGGTTTTAAAATTATAATAGTCGACATGTTCTTGCTGTTAGTTTGTGACTGAAATATAGTACATGAGAGACATTTTCTCTCTCAATTTGACCAATCCAGATCTGATCCTGGTCAGGAGGACCCAGTCAGGAGACGTATTGTGCATGTTTTAGATTGATCGTGCTTGGATCTCTAATCTGCAGAGTCACGGTAGGTAAATGGGGCATGGGCATGTGTTCTGCAGGTTATGGAGAGAAGACAGTATCATAACAATATTTTATAATCATTTTATTCAGTGAGATGTGGACAAAGGTATGAAGAGGTTCAGTGGAAGATAAGACAGTATTATATGTAAAATCTTAGACCAGGAAACAATAGAAAAAAAGCTATTTTTGAACAATATGCAAACGCGTCCCCCTCGCGCTCCTATCAGTCGACTCTGAGAGGGGAGAGAACAGACGCTGCTTGGTGTTTTTAATCTGCATTCACAACGAGCCAAAAGCAGTGATTAACCCCAGCCCTCACACAGGTGGAGACTGCACCATCACAAACAACTCATTTACATACAAAATGTCAGATTCAAATGTACCTCTCCTCTACCTTCTCTACCACTCACCTCAACCACCATCAAATATATTCTGAGCTCATGGTTTAGATTTGCTGTAGTTTAGTCCTGGTTTGGTTCAGTCCTGGCTAAGACCTAATTTAGGCTTGGTATAGACTGGGTTTAGTTCTACTGATGGTCTGATTTAGTCAGGTTTAAGCTTTACTATTTATTACTGGGTTTCTGAGGACAACATTCTATAGTTGAATATTCTTTAATACAGATGGGGCAGATAAAAATAATATTGTTAAAATGCAGAAAGTGCTTGAGTCTAGTTAGTTATAAAAAATATTAGGTACAAAATGTGATTATTATCTTAAGAAAATACAATGTAATTAATGGGAACATCTGCCTCTTACCCCCCACCTGGCAGTATGACATAATCACATTGTAGAATCTGAAACCAATAGAAAAGGAGTCCATGAAATATAATTGTAAGTCCTGGTTTAGTTCTGTTTAGTCCTCCTTTAGTCCTGATGTAGTCCTGGATTAGTTCTGTTTAGTCCTCCTTTAGTCCTGATGTAGTCCTGGATTAGTTCTGTTTAGTCCTCCTTTAGTCCTGATGTAGTCCTGGATTAGTTCTGTTTAGCCCTCCTGTAGTCCTGATGTAGTTCTGGTTTAGTTCTGGTTTAGTCCTCGTTTAGTCCTGTTTCAGTCCTCCTTTAGTCCTGGTTTAGAGAATGTTTAGCCTTGGTTTAGTTCTGTTTTATACCATGTTTAGTTCTGGTTTTACCTCCAGCCAGCTGCACACCTCCTCTCCTTTCATGGCCTTGATCTTGGTCTCGTCCTGGAATTCGTCCATGTTACAGTCCATGAGGTTCATCAGGGACTTCACCAGGTTTGTGTCGGAGGTCGGAGACAGCTCCTATGACACATTAATTACTTTTATCTACAATAATATAATTTAAATACCTACAAAGAAAGGGAAAAATACTTCTGCAGTTAATGTGTATTTCTGCAACAAAAGTGTACTTGTGCAATGCATGTTTATTTGTGCAGTACATGGGGTTGATAACACCGCTTCATTGGTACCTTGGCGGCTTTGCGGACGAGCTCAAGGCAGGTGGGGATGGTGCGGTCGAACAGGTCAGTGATCAGTGTCTTATGCACTGAGCTGACAGTAGGGGGCAGTGTGTTGAGCCAAGACACCATCAGGGGCCTCCACCCGAGCTGGTGAGGCTCCATGTAGATCATCCCACAGCGAGACACCTGTAAAAAGCACACACAGTCAGTGTGCACACATTTAAACCAGATGCCCATCTTGACACAACACTTGTTTGTTTGTCCATGTTTGGGGCTGACATTCCTGCCCTGGTAAGACAATGAGAGCGAGTGATTGGTGGTGGTCAGAGATTGCCAGAATTGAGACAGGTTGCCCCAGGGCAGATGTGATCTGATCTTCATATCCATTAGATGAAGACAACAGTGACTCAGAGGGAACAGTGGTTATCTTTTAAGAGGAAGACAATTCAAATCGTGCACAAACCAGTTCTGACTTTTCATTGTGTCATTGGTCCTCCTTGCCAGTGTGAATATGTAAGTGTAACCGTGTGATTGGTGGCTGACAAAAGACTAAGGTATTACTACCATGACTATGATTACTGTGGTTTTCCTGCCCTATTAGTGCTCACTGCCATGTAAAGAAGTGTCATCTGTATTTTCAGTGTGTGTCTCTGACCGTAGCTGGAGATGCCACCTCCAGGTCCATGGGTTCAAAGATCAGGCTCATCTGAGGAGACATCTGGATGATCTCTCCACTCATCAGACACAGCTTCTTGTTGTCGTCCAAAACCGTGTTCATGTTCTCAATCCACACGGCGTCCACCGGACCATCAAAGATCAGCCACTTCCTGTCTGGGCTCTGGAGATAGGAATACACAACATCAGTATGCTGTCAACATAACACAGTTGCTCATGCTCTACTGCAAACCCTGGTCTTGTTTTATACCTGTGTTGAGCCTGGACACTTTTGGTTTGATCTGGTCCCATCCAGGGTCTGGTCTGGTTTAATCCTAGTCAAGTTCCAGGTTTAGCTCTAGTCCAAGGATGATGTTGTCTAGTTTCGTACCGGGGTAGTCTTTGATTTAGACCTGGTTTAGTCCAGGTCTTTTCCATGTTCTAGCCCTGGTTTATGCCATGTATATTTGGTTTGAGACTAGATTAGTCTTCTTAGTTAGTTGTTGTTTTATTAGTAGTCATGTTCTATTCTTTAAATTCAGGCTTGAATCTCCACAAACCCAACTCTCAGTATGATTTTAACTTTTTATTTTCCATGGAATCATGCAGGTGAAGGTTACAGATAGTTTCCAAAAAGTTACATACTGTACCTTTAAGTGTTTAGTTCATGTACTTTCAACAATTCCTGCGTTCTAATTGGATTGTACACAGAACTTGCCCAAGCACAATCCTTTCTACCAGTTTCTCAAATAGACAGTAATTCGTACAAACTTTATGATTGTGGTGTTGAAGTAGTTCCTGGAGGCAGGGCTCGTCTCATCCACAGACAGCAGTTTAGAATGAACCCTAATGTAATTTATATGAACACGAATCCAAGTTGGAGCTGGGACAGAAACATGGCGTCTTTTATAATTACTTGTTGGTTATGACAAGTACAAGACGCCTCTTCACATCGCCACAGCTCAAAATGACATGTTCATTTGGAAACTCAGACAAATGGGTTTATTACACAGACGATTATAGGCCCACATCTGAATGAATGGAGCTTTGTTTACTGTCGGAGCATGTTTATACAGAAACACAATTAAAGAAACTGGCAGTTCAATTGGAGTCAACTTGTAACAGGGAGAATGAAAGAGCAAGCAATTATTCATACACTGAATGTGCTATGAGAAAACACTTTTTTATGTGTGAAGCAATGCAATACCAAGCTGTACAATAATTACTCACTAAACAAAGTAAACAAGCCTAGAGTGTGTTCAGTATGTGTAGTAGAAATGATTCTGACAATACAAACAGCCTTATGAAGGTTATAAGACTTCCTCAGGAAGAACAATTATTAAGTTTGCAACTGAAATTATTGCAATACAGCTTAATTTGAGCTTTTCTACAGTTTAATTTGAGCTTTATTATGAGGTAAAAACATCCTGCACTGATGCTCTGCTATTGTCATTATTTAGACAATATAATAAAGTACAGGAGCAAAAGTTATTTCATTCAAACTTACACATAGTCAATCTAATCCTTCACTTGCAGAAAAGGTTTTAAAGGTAGTCATCTGGATTCATAATGATTTCCTGATGGCAGCCAAAACATCCTGATTTTGAAAAAATTGTCCTGATGACCTTTGAACCCTTTTCTAACCATATGAATGTGCAGGCAAAATGTGAACTGAATTGTTTTGTGGAATCTGCCATTTCTTCAGATTTAATAGAGACAACAATGGCACAATGAACCAGCAGCTACAGAAGTATGGAGTTTAGTGACAGTCACAGTAGCAGCTTAGCAGTACTAACTTGCCTAGTAGCCACATCCTAACTTGTATTTGTGTCACGTGTCTCTCCTCTGCTCTCATCTCTGAATATTCTTGAGTCAGAACCAAATCTAGAATTTCTTTGACAAATCTGCACAATGTCCCCTCTATTATTTCTTTCTTTTTCACTCATAATCCACCATGTTGGTTTTGACAGGAACAGACCGTGAATTTTTATGACTGGTTAATCCACCTGTCAATCACACCCATTGGAAATTAGACAGGATACAGTTTCTGGATTCTTTATAAAGTTTAGTCAAAGCATGTGGATTTAACTGGTCAGGAATGTAGCAACAGCAGTACTAGCATCATTAGAAATAGTAGTTGGAGTTGTAGTAGCAGCGGTAATAGCCGTAGTAGTAGTAACAATAATTGTAGTAGTAGCAGTAGTAATAGTAGTTGCAGTTGTAGTAGCAGCAGTAACAGTAACAGTAACGGTTGTAGCACTAGAAGTAATAGTTGTACTAATAAAGTATTAATTGTGACAGTAGCGCTAGTAGAGGTTTGTGGTTACCTGTGAAGAAGCAAAGCCCCTGTAGCTCACTGCCAGGATGCCGTCTGACCACTCGTGGGACACAGGGTCGAACTGTCCATACAGCTGCCCCATAGTGATGGACTTCGGGTTCAATACGGCAATCTGCACTGCGTTCTCCTCCATCAGTCCCTTCACAAACATACAAGATTTACAATACTAAACTAATACTAATACTAAAACTAGTATTGAAGCTAGATACCCATTTGAGCAGGTATCAATACTAAAAAAGTAACATTTACAGGACAGAAATGAGCTTTAGAATGATCTTAAGCTGTATCAGAACAAATATAAGACCACACAGACTAGTACACACCCATGGACCACTATGGAACGTACCTGGACCAGTCTGAATCTGAATCTGAATCTTTATTAATGGCCACACAAATAAATTGGTGGAATTTGCTTCCGGTACAGCATTTACAAACCTCGCATCTGTGTTGTCAGACATACAGCACATAGAAGACAACAACAGTAACATCAGGACATACATGACAGAGAAGTGTTCGGTTCATGGTTTGATTAAGAGTCCTTATGGCAGATGGAATGAAACTGTTATTGAATCTTACAGACTTAGCTGACAGAGATCTGTAGCGCCTCCCTGAGGGCAGGAGGGTGAAGTAGAGATGTAGAGGATGGGATTGGTCAGAGGTGATCCGAAAAGCAGTGAGGGATTACATAGATATAAGGCCACATGGGAATAGAAAAGAAGGTACTGTACTACAATTAACATTCATCACATTCTTCGACGCCCATGTGGGTAACGACAGTGACACCTGGAGAGGCGTGATTGGGAGGAACGGCCTCCCTGATCTGAACCCGAGCGGTGTTTAGTTAGTGGACTTCTGTTCTAGTCCCAGTTTGTCCATAACGAACACCATGTTCAAACACAAGGGTGTCCATCAGTGCACGTGGCACCAGGACACCCTAGGTTGGAGGTCGATGATCGACTTTGTAGTCGTGTCATCTGACCTCCGGCAGCATGTTTTGGATACTCGGGTGAAGAGAGGGGCAGAGCTGTCAACTGATCACCATCTGGTTGTGAGTTGGATCTGCTGGCAGAGGAGGAAGCTGGATAGACCTGGCAGGCCCAAGCGTATCGTGAGGGTCTGTTGGGAACGTCTGGCGGAGCCTTCTGTCAGGGGGTCTTCAATTCGCACCACCGGGAGAACTTCTCTCTGATCCCGGGGGAGGCTGGGGACATGGACTCTGAGTGGGCCATGTTCTCCACCTCCATTGTTGATGCGGCTGCTCATAGCTGTGGTCGTAAGGTCTGCGGTGCTTGTCGCGGCGGCAATCCCCGAACTCGGTGGTGGACACCGGAAGGAAGGGATGCCGTCAGGCTGAAGAAGGAGTCCTATCGAGCCTTGTTGGCTTGTGGGACTCCTGAGGCAGCTGACAGGTACCGGCTGGCCAAGCGTGCCGCAGCTCGTGCTTACGTGGAGGCAAAAACTCGGGGTTGGGAGGAGTTCGGGGAAGCCATGGAGGAGGACTATCGGACAGCCTCAAAGAAATTCTGGCAAACCGTTCGGCGCCTCAGGAGGGGGAAGCAGTGCTTCACCAACACTGTTTACAGTGCGGGTGGAGAGCTGCTGACCTCAACTGGGGATGTTGTCGGACGGTGGAAGGAATACTTTGAGGATCTCCTCAATCCCACTGTCACGTCTTCCGAGGAGGAAGCCGAGACTGGGGACCCGGAGACGGACTCGTCCATCACCCTGGCCGAAGTCACTGAGTTGGTTGGCAAGCTCTTCGGTGGCAAGGCTCCGGGCGTTGATGAGATCCGTCCCGAATAGCTTAAGTCTCTGGATGTTGTGGGGCTGTCTTGGCTGACACGTCTCTACAACATCGCGTGGCGGTTGGGGACAGTACCTCTAGACTGGCAGACCGGGGTGGTGGTCCCTCTGTATAAAAAGGGAGACCGGAGGGTGTGTTCCAATTACAGGGGAATCACATTCCTCAGCCTTCCTGGTAAGGTCTATTCCAGGGTACTGGAGAGGAGAGTCCGACTGATAGTCGAACCTCGGATCCAGGAGGAGCAGTGTGGTTTTCGTCCTGGTCGTGGAACACTGGACCAGCTCTATACTGTCCATCGGATGCTCGAGGGTTCATGGGAGTTTGCCCAACCGGTCCATATGTGTTTTGTGGATCTGGAGAAGGTATTCGACCGTGTCCCTCGTGGTGTCCTTTGGGAGTATGGGGTCTGGGGCCCTTTGCTAAGGGGTGTCCGTTCCCTGTATGACCGGAGCAGGAGCTGTGTTCGCATTGCCGGCAGTAAGTCAGACTTGTTCCCGGAGCATGTTGGACTCCGCCAGGGCTGCCCTTTGTCACCGGTTCTGTTCATTATATTTATGGACAGAATTTCTAGGCGCTGGGATAAGAATCAGCTCTTCCAAATCTGAGGCCATGGTTCTCAACCGGAAAAAGGTGGTTTGCCCTCTCTGGGTGGGTGGTGAGCCTTTGCCTCAAGTGGAGGAGTTCAAGTATCTCGGGGTCTTGTTCACGAGTGAGGGAAGGATGGAACGCGAGATTGACAGGCGGATCGGTGCAGCGTCTGCAGTGATGCGGTCACTGTATCGGTCCGTTGTGGTAAAGACGGAGCTGAGTTGAAAGGCAAAGCTCTTGATTTACCGGTCAATCTACGTTCCTACCCTCACCTATGGTTATGAGCTCTGGGTCATGACCGAAAGGACAAGATCGCGTATACAAGCGACCGAAATGAGTTTCCTCCGCAGAGTGGCTGGACGCTCCCTTAGAGACAGGGTGAGGAGTTCAGTCACACGGCAGGAGCTCGGAGTAGAGCCGCTGCTCCTTCACGTTGAGAGGAACCAGCTGAGGTGGCTCGAGCATCTGCTCAGGATGCCTCCTGGATGCCTCCCTAGGGAGGTGTTCTGGGCATGTCCCACCGGGAGGAGGCCCGGGGAAGACCCAGGACACGCTGGAAGGACTATGTCTCTCGGCTGGCCTGGAAACGCCTTGGGGTCCCACCGGAGGAGCTGGAGGATGTGTCTGGGGTGAGGGAAGTCTGAGAGTCCCTGCTTAGACTGCTGCCCCCGCGACCCAGCCCCGGATAAGCGGAAGAAAATGGATGGATGGATACTACGTAAAGTATTCTCCTTCCCTCCCTACACAAAAACAATTTTACAATACTATTACACAAGTACTACATGATGAAATTAACAGAATTTTACTTTAGGCTAGGAGTGGGTCATTTAGGGGTGCTATAAATATATATCACAATTTCTTTGGAGCCAGATCACTATTTCGATTTCATCATAATTCATGAACAGTCTGTGTCTTTATATTGTTTGAAGACGTAATAAAAGTTATCCGCTTATTCTCAAACTTAGCAGTGAGTTAAATCCACCTGTCACTCACTCAGAGCTTTGTTGAGCCTCACCAAAATGGGGTGTGGAAAAGTGTCTTAGTTTGAGCACAGACCTGCATTCAAGACAAAATCTGTGAATCACAATATTAACAGAGGGAAATTTTAATCACCATTTTGCCCAGCTCTACTTTGAGGCACTACTTTTCACTCACTAGGCCAGAACTCTTCATCTTCAGGACTATAAATGGCTTTCAAATTCATACTCCAAGATGAGGGCAAAAGCTTTGCCATGAAACAATATTAATTTTAACTGTCCCCATCTGATTGGCCTATAGAATTAGGGCTAGGTGATATGGTTATAAAAATCAAATCGTGATCTCATCCATGTGATGATCTGCAGTTTTGGTAAACTCGCCATATTGTAATTCACAATTTCTCTACTCGATGAAGCTGTACACTCAAAACAATCACTTCTTCAGTTGGTTAGCCTCTGCAATGGTCAGAGAGGATTCAACCCATCACAGTGAAACTTAAAATTTTAGAAGAAGAAGATGACTTTAAATACTTCTTACAAGTAATATAAATATAGAACATCATTATGAACTGTGATAAAATCTAAATCGTAATGTTGTGATATTTTTTGCCATATCGCACACCCCTATAATGTTGTGATGCCATCCTCTATAAACTATGTCGTATGTATTTCTAAATTACCAACTAAAAGGTTATAAAACAAGGTTAACAAAACTGATCAATTAGTTTTACTTAAACAGAGTTACATAAGATATAGTCTTGTGCTGAAGTGTATAGTGAAGTGATATAATTTATAGTCCTGAAGTTAGACTTTAATCTGAGCTTTATTTTAATACAATCTGACAATAAAGAACTGCCTTAGTTGAAACCACAACATGAGAGCTGATTTGAGCTGTTAATCATGCCCCACTCAAAAAACATTACAGTCACAAGCTAGCTAGCGTTAGCCAACAGTTTAGTTAGTCACTGTTGTTTTTGGTTGAAAAACAAATACCTAAACAGGACCATGAACGCTCATGTTGATCCTCCTCCAGGCTCCTGAAAATGTATTGTTTAAATCCATGTTGTATTTTTCTTGAGTTTTCAGGTGATCTTAAAACTTTTTTGACAGTGTTTGCTAATGTGTGCATCGTGTCACCATGGTAACATTCTGCCATAAACATACATGTAGAACCCCTCTGAGTGATGTCATTGCAAAGTATCAATACACAAAATGGCATTAGTCTTCATGATCAACCCAAAAAAACTGCAGTAGTTTTCCTCTAAAGAGTCTTGTTGCTCCACCAGCACACACATAACCTGGACTGGTAACACATGTGGATATGGCCGTGGAGCAGACTGGACAGGCTGCCCATTCGAATTCACAGAGAGACGCAGTGAGAATTGTGTCTGTTTGTGCACGCAGTGATGAGTGAACGTCCACAAACAGAAATGACTTTGATAAATGTGTTATTTTCTCCACCGGACCTTCAGCTCTCAGCCCCCCATCCATGTAAATAATACTGACTCATACACTGATCGATACCCACAGAGCGGAGAGGGGAGAGGGGGAGAGGAGAGAGGAGAGCAGAGGGAGAGGAGAGGAGAGGGAGAGGGGGACAAGAGGAAAGGAGGGAGGAGAGAAGCGAGGAGGGCAGGGAGGGAGATCAGAGGGGTAGATAGGGGGAGAGATGGGATGGGAGAGGAGAGGGGAGAGGGGGAAAGAGAGGGGGAAAAAGGGTGGCTCGTGTGCAGAGAAAAAAGAGGAAAGAGAAGAGGAAAGAGGAGGGAGAGGGGAGAGGGGAGAGAGGAAAGAAAGACTGAAAGAGAGAAATAGAAGAGAGAGGGAAGAGAGTGAAGATGAGCATACTGAACTGACAGGCGATGGATGAGTTTACCACAAAGTGAAAATGAGGTGGAGGATAGGCACTGGAGTTTTACAGACGAGATCCAAAACAGAGGCAGAAATCTATAAAACACTATTAAGATCGAATGAACAAAGTGATGATGATAAATCTGTACCTCACAATATGAGCCATGTTTATCCAATATGAAATGCATGACAATATCACAGGGATTTACTGTGGGAACAAACCAGAGCTCATTTCTCAATATGAAACTCCATTCAAATCTGAATGGGGGTTCCTGCCCCCATTTCAGTGTAACACCACAGGGATACAGGAGGATGGAAGGGCATCTGACACACAGGGATGCAGGAGGATGGAAGGGCATCTGACACACAGGGATGCAGGAGGATGGAAGGGCATCTGACACACAGGGATACAGGAGGATGGAAGGGCATCTGACACAAAGGGATACAGGAGGACAGGATGGCATCTGACACACTGGGATGTAAGAGGATGGGGGGAATCTCACACACACCTTCTTGCAGATGTCACTGAGCGCAGCGGCTAGCACTCTGTAGGCACTGGTCTTGCCTCCAAAGGGCTCTCCCACCAACATGAAGCCGTGGCGGACGATCATCATCTCATAGATCTGCAGGATCTTCTCTGAAAAGAAGGGGGTCATCTGCAAGTTCATGTGTTTGCAGTTCTCCTCGATGGCCTCCAAAAGAGTCCTGTAGTCACGATTAGGCAGCTGCACCCCGGGAAACAGGTCAGAGGTGATGCCCTGAGGAGGAGAAGAGGTCAGAGGTCAAAGGTGATAAATGAGAGGGAACAGGTCAAAGGTGACGCCCTGCGGAGGAGAAGAGGTCAGAGGTCAAAGGTGATAAGGGAGAGGGGAACAGGTCAGAGGTGATGCCTTGAGGAGGAAAAGAGGTCAGAGGTCTAAGGTGATAAGGGAGAGGGGAAAAGGTCAGAGGTGATGTCTTGGGGAGGAAAGGAGATCAGAGGTAGGGATCTGACGATAAACAATAATATCGTTTATTGGGATAAAAAGGGTTGACAATAATTGTTCGTGGCACTTTTTATATAATCGTGATAATCGTTAACAAAGATAATAGCCACTGTGTCACCAGAATGTACAGAAAAAAATACTTCTCCCTGACAGTCTCCTTTAGATGTCAGCTGTCAGCAACAATAATTATTGTGATATAATTGTTAGTCACAATTATTTTGGCCATGATAATAGTGACACCAAATTTCAATATCGTCCCATGCCTAGAGGTGATAAGAGGAGGGGTGTCATTCCCCAATTTGAGTAATTTACCAAATTTGCTAGTCATTGGTATTATAGACTTTTTCATTATTTTACATGACGGAAACGGTTAAAAATGTTCTCTGTCAGTTGAGACCTTAAGGCAAACACACACCGGGACGGATTGACGTGCGGCAAAAGAGCTGCCTCCATTATTTTCTATGAGCGTACACGCACCTGCCTCTTTTGGAGTTTGTTGAATGGGACACCTGCTTTTTGCACTTCTGCAGTGAGTACAGACATGTCTCTGCTTTGTGACAGACAGAACACTGCTGTAAACTTTGTGGAGAGGCACGAGAGCTGCAGAAGGGGCTGGAAAGTCAGGTGTTCAACACCACCTCCTCTTTGCTTCTCTTTGTTCATTAAAACACTATCTCTCACTAAAGTCGCTATTACCTGCTCAGACCACCGCCTTCCCTGTCTTCTCACAGCCTCACACACTCAAGGCTTGTTTACTTGGTTTATCTGCAGATAAAACTCCCATTTAAAACAGAAGGAGTGGTGTTAAAGCCTACTTAATTATCTTTAATTATCTTAAATAGAGTCTGCAAAATGTATTTTAAGAAAAATATTCAAAACCAAGCACATTCAATATTGCGCTGAAATCATATCTCCGTTATCTCCATGTTTCTCTGCACTCATCTGTTTGCTCAGGGTTTGTAGCAGTTAAATGTGGTGTTTACGTTGGCTTCACATTTAACTTCAAATAAACACGTTTAAAGAATAAAAGGTGTAGCATATTTAATGTAGTTTGTCTGTGTTTGTGTTGCTGGGAAAGGAAAAGTCAGAGATCAGATGTCATGTTCTGTGGCTCACTTTTGACATCCCTGCTGTGAGAAAACTGAAAACACTTCTTTTTTTTTTCTCTTTTGGCGTATCAGTTACCCACTACTCAACTATTACAGCACTACAACATGACTACAACACCACTACTAAAGCACTAGTACAGCACTAGTACACCACTACTACAGTACTACTACAGTACTACTACAGAATTACTACAGCACTAATACAGCACTATTTCAGCACTAGAACTGCATTACTACAATACTACTACAACATTACGACAGTACTAGTACAGCACTACAACAGGACTAGTAGAACACTACTACAGGACTAGTACACAACTACTACAGCACTAGTACAGCACTACCACAGGACTAGTAGAGCACTACTACAGCACCACTACAGCATTACTACACCACTACAGTACTAGTGCAGCACTATTACTGTACTAGTATAGCACTACTACAGCACTAGTACAGCATTACTACAGGACTAGTACAGCACTACTACAGTAATGCTACAGCATGATACAGCACTAGTACACAACTACTACAGTACTACTACAGCACTAATACAGCACTACTACAGGACTAGTACAGCACTACTACAGTACTAGGACTGCACTACTACAGGACTAGTACAGCACCAGTGACGTGCGGTGAGGTTCGTGGCTGGTGAGGCACTGATGTCGTCACAATCAGATTTATAAACACGTAAACCAGGTGTCAGTACATTTGGCCCCGGATCAGTGTCTCTCCCAGTGACTTGGGGCCAGAATAAAAAAGAATTTAAAAATAAAAGTTCCGAAGTCCGTATGAAATAACTCTAATAGTATGAAATAAAAAGCTAGTTTTGTATTGTTTTTTATCCTTATTCTGGTTCCCCAATTTTCAGTGGATTGAAGTAATAAAATGTCTTCCCATTTCCAAAATTACCAAATTTCTAACCTCCTGCTTCAATTGAAAGTCCAGTTTAGAAAACTGCTTGAGCTTTAATATGTAATCTTCCTCCATTTAAAAAGTAGGGCCAGATATGAAGAAAAAAGTGAACAGATTGCTAAACTTGATTTGCTAACTCTAAATTGTAGCTTGCTGTCACTATTCTACGGCCACTATTCTGCGAGAGTTGCAAGAATCCCTGGGCTCACAAGTGCCCCCTACCATGACGCCAGGTAACTACGTGCCTCACCCGGCGCCTTTTCACAGCCGCTTAAAGCAGCCCCGTCACTGCTGAGCTACAGCACAGTCAGTCCATGTGAGGCACGAATGGCTGGTGCCATTTGAATAAAAAAAGAATTAAAATTGCAAAGTTAAATAGAAAATTACTTTATAGTAAAAATCACTGCATAAATATAACCATTTGTCAGGATCTATGTGTTCCTGTTCCTCCTGTGTTCTCTTTCCCCCTCCCTCACCTGCCTGACTCCGGAGCTGGGGCGGAGTTCCTGGCTCCTCCCGCACGCACCTGCAGACCATCAGCGCAATCAACACCACCTGTTGCGGATAAGAGGAGCCAGGACCAGACACTCGGTCCCAGATCGTCCACGTGTCAATGTGACTACTCCAGCTCAGTCTTTTTGAATGTTGTACTTGCCTTTTTCCGAGTCTTATTGGATTTTTGATGCTCTCTCAGATTCCTGCTCTCTGGACCGCCCCAGCTCCCGCGCCTCTGGCTTCGTTCCCACTTCTGCCTCTTCATCCTGGTATTGTCTCATCCTTGTCTCCTCGTCACATCCTAGACTCTGGCACTTACCTGCACCCTGCTCCGGCTCCCGCTTCCTGGATCTTACCTGCTTCTCGTCCCTGGCTCCGCTCACCGCTCCCGTTTCTCCGGTTCCCGTCCTGCTCTCTGCCTCCTGCTCCCGCTCACTCCTCGTCCCCGCCTGGCTACCATTGTTGTTGAACATTTTGCACATTTTTGTAAATAAACACTGTTAAACCGCTCCCAAGTTCTGTACATCTGGTCCACCTTTCCTGCCCACTACAACACCATTTCTTTTTTTTTTTCTCTGTGATGACAGGTGATGCCTCACTTGCCTCACCTGACTGCACGTCACTGTACAGCACTACTACAGAACAGTACTACTACAGCATTGCTACAGCCTTGGTACAGTAGTACTTTAGCATTACTACAGGACTAGTACAGCACCAGTGATGTGCAGTCAGGCGAGGCAGTTGAGGCGAGAAAAAGTAAATGAAATAGTTATATTTATCCAATGATTTGTACTATAAAGTTATTTTCTTTTTAACTTTGCAATTTTATTCTTATTTTTACTCAAAATCGCTGAATTTTTACATTTACCGTTGAAAACCTGAGAAAAGACACGCGGTGAGGCACAGACCGTTCATGCCTCACATGGACTGCTAAGCTGCTGTTTTAACTCTTTAAGGGCTGAGCACATTATAGCGGCTATGAAAAGGCGCCAGGTGAGGCACGCAGTTACCCTGCCTCATGTTAGGAGGCGCTCGTGAGCCCAGGAATTCTTGTAACTCCCTCAGAATAGGGGCCGCAAACTACAATTTACAGTTAGCAAGTCAACTTTAGTAATTCACTTTTTTCTTCGTGTCTGGCCCTTAAATGGAGGAAGATTACATATTAAAGCTCAAGTAGTTTTCTAAACTGGACTTTCGGTCGGAGCAGGAGGTTATAATTAAAGGACCGAGACCAACGCTAAAGGAGCTAAATGGGTTGCTCCAGACGATGGGACCAAAGACTCGCTCTTTTCAAACAGAGACATATGAAATGGTAAGAAATGTAATTACTTCAATCCACTGAAAATTGGGGAACCAGAATAAGGATAAAAAACAATACAAAACCAGCTTTTTATTTCATACTATTAGATCAGTGGTTCTTAACCTGGGTTCGGTCAAACCCTCGGGGTTCGGTGAGTCAGTCTCAGGGGCTCACTGGCTGCAGGTGATCACGCTGCTTGGCCAGTCTGTGCTGCAGAGAATTTAGTGACTCAATATCAACTTGTGACTGTCGTGATGGTTTGTCGTGTGATTTCTTTTTTAATTCTATAGCGTCAGATTCTGTCACTGCCAATAGATTCTCGGACTGCGAGCGTCTCCAGACGCCGGCCGTGTCCCAGTTCAACAAATGCACCTTCGATGTGCCTATCGAAGTACCCACCCGACTTAAATGCCGTTCGAACAGCGCATTTAAGTCGTGCGGGTACTTCAACCCGCACTTTGAACAGTACATCGAAGGTGCACTTGTCGAATTGACGCCGTGTCTCAATTCCCCAAATTATGTTCTCACGGCATGAGACACAGAACAGACTTTGCTGTGAGAATGCCATGAGAGTGGGTCTTGCCAAGGTGAAGCCGCATTTCTGAACTGGTCTCTCAAAGGCAACAGCAGAAGTCACTGATTTGCAGTAAATATTCATTATTATTGTAGCCTGATGGAAATTAGGTGATGGGTGTGTATTAAAATGGTAAGAATAATAAATAGCATAAATACAATAAGGTCATTATTGGAATACATAAGGTTAAGAATTAAAATCATTTCAGTGTGGCAGTATTAAAAAAGGTCATGTCTTTGTGAAAAGGTATGTATGTGATTTGTTGTGAGTTCATGCATTGTATTGGTTTTGCTCTTTTGTTCAGTGATGTTAATGCACAGTTCATTTTGTGCACCAGTAAAACATACCTGTGTCTTGAATTTGAAAAAAAAATCATATTTTATTTTTCAATAAAGAAGGGTTCGTTGAATGTGCAGATGAAACTGGTGGGGTTCAGTACCTCCAACAAGGTTAAGAACCACTGTATTAGAGCTATTTCATATGGACTTCGGAACTTTTATTTTGAAATTCTTTTTTATTCTGGCTCCAAGTCACTGGGAGAGAAACTGAGCCGGGGCCAAATGTACTGACACCTGGTTTATATGTTTGTAAGTCTGATTGTGACGACATCAATGCCTCACCAGCCATGAACCTCACTGCACGTCACTGTACAGCACTACTGCAGAACTAGTACAGTACTTGTACAGCACTACTACAGGACTACTACAGCTTGCACTGGAGTGAAGATCTAAGTGTAGCCGACTTGCATAGTGTGGAGCTTTAGGAGCCTGTGTGAGTGCTGCAGTCGCCTAAAGAAAGGAGGGTCTGACCTCAAACAGCTTGAGGTCGTGAGCGAGGAACTTGGGCAGATTCACATCAATGATGGACCTCAGCAAGAGAGTGTCTTCATTATCCTCGGGAAAGGCCAGCTAAATGGACACAACATGGATCAGTGCAAACATAGTTTTGTGTCTAACGCTAGAGGAATATCACAGACAATTCTACATATTACTCTGCACAACTGCAGGCTTTCCATTAGTAAATTAAACTAAAATGAATAACAAATTAACAGGGTAAAAATGTTGACAATACCATGTTTGGGGTGCCACTTTTTGAGGACTTTTCACCATTAAAACATTGAATATTTTGTTGATTGCTATGATGACAGTGCTAATTTTTAATTTTTTTTTTTTATCACTCTCCAACTCTCCAACAGTATTTCCATGGATATATTATATTTCAGTAATTATAATTTATTAACAACCACTAAGTCAAAATCTACACTACTAGTCAAAAGTTTGGACACAACATATACTGGTAATGCACATTGGCAGTTTTAACAGTAACTTCTACAATAGAATTCAGGGCATCCATGCCTGTTGTGAACTACAAGTTGCTTAAAATACTATGGCACATAGATGGTAAACAGTTTGGATTGGGTTTTGTGTGGATGATATTTTCCCTTTTATGAAAATAGTGGGTGACATCAAACTGCAGAGGATCATGCAGCATGAACGTTCTTCCAAACCTTGAGGTTGCCAGCAGCAGTTAGCACAGATTTGACAGCTCTCATGCCGTAGTCATAGTGGTGTTGAGACGAGAGTTGTTCTGAGCAGAGCCTGTAGGTGGCGACAATCTTCACAGAGAGGGGTCGAGCGGTCACAAAGCCACAGGAGTAGAGCACAATCTCTGCAATCATGGCGTAGTCCGGAACCATCATGGCCACCGTCCGGAATAGAGCCTTTGGGAATCACACAAATCACTGTCACATAGAGGGAGGTCCACTATCACACATAACAATAACATTTAAGCATTCAAGGCTGAGTAAACACAAAAATTACAAAATTAAATAAGATCTAAGTGACTAAAGAGGAAAAAAAAAATATGTGTGTCTTTTATCTACAACCCAAAAACTGATAATACTAAAGACATGCCCTACACATCGATTAGTTGACTAAAAGGGACATGAGGCATGAAACTGGTAAAAGCTCTCTAAACCTTTCAGTATCTTTATGATCTGACCCAAACAGAACTCACCAAAACTGCACTTTTTTATACAGAAAAGTACCACCACGCAGATTTTTTTTTTTGTGGAGTGCTTTGGTTCTTTGCCATGTCCACGTCCAAAGTTGGTCTGCAGAACTACTCAAATACTCAACAGCTTTCTGCCAACAGCCGTTAGGCTGCTAAATCAGACTCTGATTGGACTCTATATTACTTCTACTGTTGCAGTGGATTGTTGTGGCTGTGTGACTCACAATTTAGGTTTTTATGTAACATAAGAATGACAAATAAACTGATCTACTAATATGTAAAGGCTAGATTCATGATTCATGATTCATGATTCATGATTAACTCCCTTCAGCTATCTGACTTCATGTGCTGCTGCTCTTGTCCCATATAAATCCTTATCATCTAAATAAAATCATTGGTCAGCTAATGCAAATGTTGACCGACTAAAATGTCATTGACCAATTACCTGACTTCAGCCCTGTTGCAAACTAGTAATATTTAAGCTAATGTTGCTAGTAAGAGCTGATTAATAACTTATCATCTCTTTGTAAGGCAGGAAAAGGTGTATGAATGAGAGGGGAGAGAGAGGGGTTGTACTTTGAGATTGTCAGGGAGTTCAGAGCGTCCAGCGTATCCAGGGTTCATGGTGATGAACACAGCACAAGACGGGTCCAGCTTCAGCTCTGTACCTTCAAACAGGAGCATCTCAGAGTGTGCTGCGATACCTTCAGAAGAACATACATGTGCTGTTACATGGGAGAGGGATACATGAGACAGAGAAGATGTGTGTAGCCCAAACCCCACCTCTCTGTATGGTAAGAATCTGCTGTGCCACTACAGACAGCACCTCCAGGTCGATCCTGTTAAACTCATCGAAACAGGCCCAAGCTCCACACGACAGAAGACCCTGAGCACAAGGACATGGGTTAGGGTTATATGTACACGTGATGTGTTGGTCATGACAGAACAGTAGGAGGGACTCTAACTTTGAAGAACTTCCCCAGAGCAATGTAGTCAAGTCCATCAGAGCAGTTGAACACCACACACTGTTTGGCCACTGCTTTGGCCAAGTCTTTGGTGGTCTCAGTTTTCCCTGTTCCGGCTGGACCCTCAGGGGCCCCTCCTAAGTGCAAGTGGAGGGCCCCAAACAGGGTCCTAGAAGAGAGTGAACAGAAATTACATTTATTGAAAATAAATTATCTAGAACTAGATATACATTTTAGATTATTATTGTTGTAGTAGTAGACTACAACAGTTCAATAAAGGAGTAAAAGTCCTTCAAGTAGTACTACTAAAAGCAGACACTGTAATAATATCAATTGCTCTAGTAGCTGTGACCATCTGGAGGGAGTTGTAGTCATACTAGTATTGGTAGTATTGTAGTAGTAGTATTTGTAGTAATGGTATTATTTGCCTGTGTAGTGATAGCAGCAGTAGCACCAATTGAGTAGTTATAGTAGTAGTAGTAGTAGTGGTAGCAGTAGTAGTACTAGTATTAGCATTATTAGTAGTATTGGTATTAGCAGAATAGCACCTGTAGCAGCGGTCAGTGAGCGGTGTGATGACCAGACGAGGGGTGTTGCCCAGATACTCGTATCCGTACGGCAGACCTGCATTGATCATCTTCGTTTGGAGGTGGTTGTCCTGGTCACACACCGCAGCACACAGACATTTAAAGCAGACGTGCTTGTGTCTCCTTTATAGTTATAAACTATAACCTATGGCTCATTATGTTATAATTTGCACATTTTAAATCACAATATTTCCGCGTTAGAAAACTGTGGTGCCTAGCTGAAGTCACTGTAAACATCATCACAACAAAGAGCCGTGAAGCTGCTGTTCACATCAGCAAGCAATGCTGAATCCTACACGTATCACCGATTTACAAGATGAAATTGGGGAATGAAGTAAGAAGAGAGCAGAGGGCGTATGTCGGCGGCGGTGAAAACAGGGATTGATCAGCAAAATGGCACCTTGAAAATAAGCGATTAAAGATCGCTGAAACATGCACAAATCACACCAACATACAACTTTAGGTGAATAAATGGTGAGGGAAAAAATATAACATGGTTAAAAGCTGTATAGAGATAATTTTGCAGTATAACTCTGATCTAACAAAGAGATCTCAGGACTTAACAAACAGCACCACTCAGGAAGAACAGCTGCCGTAACAAGGGGATTGTTATGGTATGTACATTCATGGATATAGAACTGAAACAGGTGGAGGGCAACATTTCAGAGTACCTCCTGTCACTTTGTGCCAGCAGTACACCCAGATTTGTTTTTTTTTCTTTTCGAAACTTAACACATGCTTTGTTCTTGTAAATCAGGACTAACACACTAACAACTTGTTTTCAGTTAAATTAGAGTGGAAACTTAAGAGTGAACGTGAGGGGAAAAGCTAAAATAATAAAATAATTTAAGTCAATATTTTGGTGATCAGATGACATCCCTGCAAACCATCAAACATGTGATAAAAATGTCTAAACGTTTTGGTTCAGCTTCTGAACTACTTCAAAAGAAAACAGACCTTAAAGCTGAACGCTAAAATCCTAAAACATTACTGTGTACCTGTGATCACATTGCAAGTTTCTTGTCATTCATTATTAATACACATTTTTGCTACTGGTTTCTTTTTATGAAGTGGGCAATTACTCACTCTTATATAAATTTGCTTACATAAAAATAAACAATTTTAATATTTAGATCCTAGAATAATGATCTAGAGTGACATCCCATTTGAGATGAGGGTCACGTACCACCCAGTAGTATCGCAGCTGACTGAGCCACTCGAAGTCGTTCTCATCGCTGATGTGTTTCTGGACCAAAGAGGCCAGAACGTCTCGAGCGTGAACGTCCAGCACCACCAGTGCACCCAGGGTCACACGGTTCTGTTTGGACAGCTTCCCCCGCACCAGAGCCACAATGTCATCGATCTGACAATTATTCTGCTCCAGGTAGGCCTGTAGAGACTGGGGAGTCAAATACAATAGACACATTGTTAAGTTGTGTTCTGTTCACCCATATGTTTGGTTGGAGTAATACAATACATGTACACAGGTATGCTAAGGAAATGGCAGAAAAGTATATCACTCTAAACTAGTGTGTTTATTGTATATCAGCACATACGTCACAGACTGTACTTGTGCTACACAATACTTCTACAATGAAGAAATAACTTTTTTAGTAAGAGTGAAAAAGCACATTTTGAAGCTGCAGTAACGATCTGTTGAGGTTGTATTTATGTAATGGCCCAGTGCTTCTGGTGACACTGCGATTTATGATTGTGGATGAACGCTGTATTATTTGTATATGAAAACCTGTTTATTTTGGGTGTGATATGTAACTTTAAAATGTGACTGTAATGTTCATATGCTTTGTTGTTACCAAAATAATGAATACTATATAATTTTTTTTAAATGCCCAGTGTTTAGTCGTGTAAACTACAGCACATTCGCCAGCCTCTGTGTCAGTGTCAGTGTTGTGAGTTTCTCAGCTCCAACAATATGCTGAAAGTCCTCCCTGCTTGTTACCCCCTTTGACACTTTGCAGCCGATTTAATCTTTCCCTAACCCCTGACCAATCTGGCCATAAATAATTAATAATTACATTAGTCACAAGCTAGCTAACATTAGTCACTCTCAAGACCCAAGGTGTAGGCTGTGCAAAGAGGCCCCTGAGACAATCCAGCACATAACTGCAGAGTGTAAGATGCTGGCAGGGAAAGCAAACATGGAGCGGCATAGTGTACAGAAACATCTGTGCGGAGTACGGAAACCCCCAGGTCAAGGTGGGAAACACCTCCAAAGGTAGTGGAGAATGATCGAGCCAAGATCCTGTGGGACTTCCAGATACAGACTGACAGAATGGTGATGGCGAACCAACCGGACATAGTGGTGGTGGATAAACTACAGAGCAAAGCCGTTGTGGTGGACATCGCAGTGACAAGCGATGGGAACATCAGGAAAAAGGAGCATGAGAAACTAGAGAAATACCAGGGGCTCAAAGAAGAGCTGGAGAAGGCCTGGAAGGTGAAGGCCTCAGTGGTGCCCGGGCTCATCGGAGCACTCGAGGCAGTGACCCCCAAACTGGAGGAGTGGCTACAGCAGATCCCAGGAAAAACATCAGACATGTCAGTCCAGAAAAGTGCAGTACTAGGAACAGCAAAGATACTGCGTAGAACCATCAAGCTCCCATATACACACACACACGCACGCACGCACGCACGCACGCACACACACACACACACACACACACACACACACACACACACACATATATATATGTATAGCTGACTGGTTAGCTCAACTGGTAAGTCTTATGACTTTCACATGGGGGACCCGGGTTCGAATCCCCCCCCAAGGGGCGCAATGAGCAATTACCAACAACCAGTGTGGGTCCTTGGGCAAGACCCTTCAAGCTACCGCCTACCTCATACAATGATGAGTGCGAATGAAACTTACGAGATGCCGGCTCAGACGTCGCCCGGCCAAACAAGGTCTGCGTCAGGTGTTGGGGAACCAGAGCATCTTGACGATAAGTGGGCTACTGGAACAAGGCGGAGATGGGCGAGATGCGATAACAAGGCTCTGTTGGAATCTGTTGGAACAGGATGTGGGAAAAATGGATACTTCGAAACCCGCAGTCCAAGCTTACGGCTAAGCAACTAGTAGCTCAGTGTTCCAACATCCGCAAACGGCAACTGCTATCACAACTTGAGATTGACGAGGTACAACACCTTGGCCAGCCGCCTAAAGAGGTACACACGAGATAATGAATCCAGACGAATAAACCGTCTGTTCGCAACACAACCGGCGAAAGTGTACGCTCAGTGGCAGGGTAATAACACCAGAGCAGACCCACCAAGGCTGGAAACCGAACAGTACTGGAAAGGTATATGGGAGAAGGAGGCATCACATAACAGCGATGCACAATGGCTGGTGGCTCTCAGAGAAGACCACAGCAACCTCCCTGAACAGAATCCAGTCACCATCACAGTGGCAGACATCCAGGAAAGAGTCTCAGGTATGAAGAACTGGACCGCACCAGGCCCTGACATGATCCACGCTTACTGGCTGAAGAAGCTCACTGCTCTCCATGAGCGCCTGGCAGCACAAATGAACCAGCTGCTAATGGATGGGACTCACCCTGAATGGCCGACCGAGGGGCGCACGATCCTGATCCAGAAGGATCCCTCAAAGGGTACAGTCCCATCCAACTATCGCCCAATAACCTGTCTCTCCACAACATGGAAGCTCATGTCAGGCATCGTCGCGGCTAAGATAAGTGGGGCACATGGACCAATACACATGAGCACAGCACAGAAGGGCATCGGCAAAGACACCAGGGGAGCCAAACACCAGCTCCTGGTAGACCGAACAGTCTCCCGAGACTGCAGAACCCGTAAGACCAACCTGTGCACTGCCTGATTGATTATAAGAAAGCCTACGACTCAATGCCACACACATGGATCACTGAATGCCTGGAGCTGTACAACATCAACAGGACTCTAAGAGCCTTCATTGCAAACTCGATGAGGTTGTGGAAAACCACCCTTGAGGCCAATGGCAAGCTACTTGCACAAGTGACCATCAAATGTGGCATATACCAAGGAGATGCACTGTCCCCACTACTGTTCTGCATAGGTCTGAACCCCCTCAGCCAAATCATCAGCAACACTGGCTATGGATACCGACTCAGGAATGGGGCCACCGTCAGTCACCTCCTGTACATGGATGACATCAAGCTGTATGCTAAGAATGAGCGAGACATCGACTCACTGATCCACACCACTAGGATCTACAGCACAGACATTGGAATGTCATTCGGGCTAGAGAAGTGTAGCCGGATGGTGACAAAGAGAGGGAAGGTAGTCCACACAGAAGGGGTCTCACTCCCAGAAGGGACAATAGCAGACATTGAGGACAGTTACAAGTACCTTGGTATCCCACAAGCAAATGGCAACCTTGAAGAGGAAACAAGGAAAGCAGCTACGGCCAAATACCTCAGACGAGTAAGGCAAGTCCTAAGGAGTCAGCTCAATGGCAAGAATAAGACCCAGGCAATAAACAGCAGCTACGCCCTGCCAGTAATCAGATACCCATCAGGAATCATAAGCTGGCCAAAGGAGGAGATACAGACCACAGATGTTAAGACACGAAAGCTCCTGACCATGCATGGCGGGTTCCACCCCCAAATCCAGCACCCTGAGATGTACGCGAGCCGTAAGGAAGGAGGCCGAGGACTAGTGAGTGTGAGAGCCACAGTCCAGGATGAAACATCCAAGATCCACAAGTACATCCAGGACAAGGCCCCAACAGATGACGTGCTCAGCGAATGTCTCAGACAGTGGAGTGCAGAGGGAAGAGGAGCTGGAGGAACCATCATGGAAGGACAAGCCCCTGCATGGGATGTACCACCGGAACATAACTGAAGTGGCTGATATCAAGAAATCCTATCAATGGCTTGAGAAAGCTGGACTGAAGGACAGCACAGAGGCACTCATCCTGGCTGCACAGGAGCAGGCCTTGAGCACAAGAGCAATAGAGGCCCAGATCTACCACACCAGACAAGACCCACGGTGTAGGCTGTGCAAAGAGGCTCCTGAGACAATCCAGCACATAACTGCAGGGTGTAAGATGCTGGCAGGGAAAGCATACATGGAGCGGCATAACCAAGTGGCGGGCATAGTGTACAGAAACATCTGTGCAGAGTACGGACTGGAAACCCCAGGAAAAACATCAGACATCTCAGTCCAGAAAAGTGCAGTACTAGGAACAGCAAAGATACTGCGCAGAACCCTCAAGCTCCCAGGCCTCTGGTAGAGGTCCCGAGCGTGGAAAAAGAGGGGATAAAGACCACCCGCGGAGGGTGAGGAGGAGATTTTTTTTTTTTTTGTATATATATGTATGTATGTATGTATAAACATTCTGCCATAGACATGCCGCACCCCCCAGCCTGATGCCAGTGCAAAGTATTTATACATTAATATAAACAGAATGTTTTGTAGATAGAAATGTACCCACTTAGGTCTTTGATTTTCAAAAAGAAACCTCTTAACTCTATCAGACCTTCAGACAGAGCAGTGCATCTAGTTAGCTTCAAGCCCTCCCCCATAAAATGTTGATGACATCAACTGAAAGGTATCAATAGATTTTGTTAGGGGCTTATAAAAAAGTTTTTGTAACGCTGCCAATGCATTTTGAATGACATTCCAACCTCTCACTCTACATTCCTGTGGTGTATAATTGATACGGAGGAGAAAATGTCAACCTCTGGATCTATTTTTAGAACACACACATTCTACCTAGAGTTGATCTTTATGGTGCCCCAATAAAGTCCCCTCTGCAGCACTTACAGTCTGAACTCCTCGTGTCGCAGTAAGTCTTATCTTTTCAAAGGTTTTGGCTTGCACGCTCATTCTGCATATTTACGACTGGCCTTTTGACAACATGAGGTGAGTGAATCAGCGTTCGCAGTGTAATGGGATTATCACAGGCTTTAATTTAATTCGGTTCATAAATGTCACACAGCAGCTGGTGGTTCTGATTTACAGCACAGAAAAACAGTAAAGCTTTATAAGAGACCAGAGCATGTTATAGGGCAGAATTATGGTGTCTGTGTGAGGAGGGCAGTGGAGGGCGGCTGATAATAATACAGAAAACAGGTCGTATTCATTTCACACAACAGGACAGCCAGCTATAAGAATAATACGGTGCATTTGTGAACACAGAAGCAGAGCCACTGGCCTAAAGAGGCAGGGGAGAGATGAGGACAGAGGTAGGGCAACAGCTATTAGTTTATCATCTGAACATCATACTGTTATTTAACAGCCATTACAGGTTTCTTATCTACTTGTAAAGATAATACATTATTTTTCAAGCAGATTATGATTTTTTTTATCTGAAATTTGAGAACTGAAAAATAATCTGGCTGCAATTCACAGGACCTGTCAGACTTGTCTGACTGAGGGGGTATGGGGGTACACAGAAGTACAGCAGTTGGGAGATGGGGAGAGAGGCAGTTGCCATGGGAACAGGGGGAGGCAGGAGGATGCTGCAGAGGAGGATGTCGTCGCCATGGTAACGCCAGACCAGTAAAAAGAGTTTGATCCACCGACTGCAGCAGTAATGAAGATAAACGCCGGGAGCCTGAGCGCTGTCACTGAGCTGCATTATGTAATGGGTACAGGATAAAACAGATATGGAGGTTTAGACACAAACACTGCTCTGCCTCGGCTGCATTCTGAGCCAAGATTCTGGTCCTAATAGTGAAAGATCCTCAGGCACAGACACGTCGCTGTGCGGTCATTTCTGCTTAAAATAGACACAATGTGAATAAATGTATGTGTGTTACCTGAAGAAACAGGACACTAA